>CAMAPE010000015.1:1990000-2015000 GCA_945859875.1 Cuscuta europaea | reverse complement strand
TTGAATCAGATGATGATGAGAGTGATGATGACAAATCTGATCTAGAGGCTGAGCTAGCTGACTTACAGAAGAAGATGGCACTGCTGGCCAAAAGATTTGCTAAGAAAAACACCTCCTCCAACAGGCTAAGAACTTCCTCCTCAAACTACAAGCAGAAGAACCATGATCAAGGATCTTCTAGGAAGGCATCATCAGCAGAAGAAGCTCCTAAATGCTATAATTGCGGCAAGCCTGGACATGTGATCAAAGATTGCCGCCTCCCAAAGAAGAAAGATGCTAACTTCTACAAGCAGAAGATGCTGTGGAATAAGCAGAAAATGCTGATGGTGCAGAAAGAAGAAGAAACCTCTGCCATGATTGCTGAGAATGAGAACTGGGCAGAAGATTCTTCTGAGGAGGAGGAGGAGGAAGACAACTATGCCCTTATGGCACGTGTGGAAGGAGATGAAAGAAAGGGTGATGCTGCGATCCCCGAAGGCGAGTGCACAACAAGCTCTGTAAGTACCTCCCATACTTCTTTAAATAATCAAATGCAGTCCTTACTTGAAAAGGACAATCTAATCAAAGAACTAAAGGAGAGACTAGACAATAATCATAGAGTTCTGAAACAGAATCTAGACCAAAAGTCTTCCTTAAGTATTCAACTTGAAATTGCAAAAGATCAAGTCAAAAAGGTGTCCTCAGATTTTGAAAGCTTTGAACTTAAGATAGCTGAATTAACTAAGAAATTTGAGGACAGTGAACGGGAAAAAAGCACAGCAAAGGCTGAATGCAATTTTTTGCATAACAAAAGAAGAACGCTTTTAAATAAAGTAAAAGAACTAGAAGATCTAGCTGCTAGAAGAGGTCAATCTGAACAGACTGTTTTTCTGCTGAACAGCAAACAAAAGGATGACCGATTCTACAATGCTAAAACAGGACTGGGCATAACCAACCCACGTAATCTTAAGAAAGTTAATTGCCTTCAATTCTATAACAAAGATTACATGGGACTAGGGTTTGGCGAGAAAATGTATTTTCGAAGTGATGAAGACTATGCTGAAGCAGAAGAAGAAAAGAGAAAGAAACCAAAACCTGCGATTTCTTGTGATTATCCCTCTGTAAATGAAAAACAACTTTCAGAAGAAAAACCTACTTCCTGCTTTAGTGAATGCCTTGACCCTTATGCTAAAGATATTCCTCACATAGGACACCCTCTAGACCCTCCCCCAAGAGTTGGTATTGCTAAAACTGGTGAGGAACCATGTATTTTTCCCATGGCTCAAAAGCTCAAAAACCTACAAAAAACTCTTGATGACGAGAGAGAGAGATTTGAAACTGAAAAGAAAGGTTTTGAGCGCAATTGGCAGGAACTTCTTCAAAAATTTAATGATTTAAGTGAGCAGTTTCATGCTAAAACAGACTCTTCTACGACCAAGCCTGACAGCTCACACACCTCACATGAGAAAAACAATGCTTTTAAAGGTTCGTCCACTCATCTCTCTTCTCCTTTGTTTACAGGGAATGAAGTGAATAAAGAAGGAGAAGAGAAGAATGAGTGGAGGAAAAAGAGGAAGGAAATCGCAGATGGCAAAAAGAAAGTTTTTGATAATAATGCCAGCCCTAGATCTAGTTTAATTTTTTACTCAAAAGTTAATTGTAATTCTGTCTCTACAAAGCAAACTTCTAGTAGTTCAGTCTTGAGTCCCAAGCTGAATATTTCTGAGACATCTTCTAGACAAAGTTCTATTTATAATACAAGTGTTGCTTATGGTTATTCTGTTCCAGATCCCCATAATTATGAATGTGATATGAATGTGGTTAAATCTAAGCCTTCCAGAAAGCTTAAACCTGAAAAAGAAACCGAGAAAGGAACTTCTAAGGGAACGTTTTGTATTCCTGATATGAAATATGCCCTTAGAATTCATTCTAGGAAACATCTTAATCGGCTTTCTAAGGAGGATATTTTCAAAACCAAACTTAAGAAACAACCATTCAATCACAAAGCACCTGTCTACTCTCCTCCTGAACCTAAAATGGAAAGATGGGTCCCCAAGATAAGACCCGTCAAAACTGAAACTGAGAGGTGGGTCCCTAAGATAAGACCTACCAAAACTGAAACAGATAGGTGGGTCCCCAAGATGAGACCTACCAAAACTAAAACGGATAGGTGGGTCCCCAAACGAAGACCCATCCAAACTGAAACTGAAAGGTGGGTTCCCAATCGAAGACCCATCATAACTGCAACTGAAAGGTGGGTCCCCAAACTTAGACCCACAAGGACTAAAATGGAAAGGTGGGTTCACAACATCAGACCCACCAAAATGGAAATTGCTAGGTGGACTCCAAAAACCAGACACACTGCAAAAGCAGATCTGGCTATTGGAAAGCCCATCAAAGATAGATCTTTTGTTGAAAGAGCAGCTGACCTTGGATCACTGCTCAAAGCAAGATTTAAAAAGGTGTTTCTTGATAATAAGGAAGGACCCACTCCAAGTTGGGTACCTAAACCTATTTGATTGTTTTGCAGGACGGTCATGTGTGGCACTTAGACTCAGGATGCTCAACCCACATGACCGGAATAAAGCACCTTTTGAGCAACTACACCAACTGCTACGGAGGAAATGTCAGATTCGGGAATGACGCCTCATCTCCTATCCTTGGGTATGGGGACGTCGTCTGTGCCAGTGTCACAATAAAAGATGTTTCATTCGTCAAAGGGCTCAAACACAACTTACTGAGCATTGGACAATTCTGTGACAACGGGATGGAAGTGAGGTTCTTTGCAAAACAATGCTGTGTTCTTGACAGCACAGGGAATACATTATTAACGTGTTACAGAACATCAAATCTGTACACTATTGATCTGAAAAGCGTCCAATCCACCACTTCCATCTGTCTGTTGTCCAAAGCTTCAACTGAACAGAACAACCTATGGCACAGACGTCTCTCCCATCTGAACTTCAAACATCTATCAACCTTGTCCTCCAAGAAACTTGTCAAGGGGCTTCCTCTGCTAAAGTCTTCCGCTGAAAATCATTGTAGTGCCTGCAAAATGGGCAAAATGACGCGAAGCTCCCACAAGTCAAAAACCGAACCTTCATCTACTCATCAGTTGCAGCTAATACACATGGATCTGTGTGGACCTATGAGAGTACAACGCATCAATGGTCGCAAATACACTCTGGTGATCGTTGATGACTTCTCTAGGTATACATGGACAAAATTTCTCCGTTCAAAAGATGAAGCTGCGGAAAACATTATGACCTTTATCAGAACGATCCAGAAACTGCTACATCACAGTGTTCGAATTGTAAGAACTGACAATGGTACTGAGTTTAAACATCAGACTCTCACTGAGTTCTATGAATCACTCGGTATCACTCAGCAATTTGCAGCAACTAAAACTCCCCAGCAGAACGGAGTTGTTGAGAGAAAGAACAGAACCCTTGTTGAAGCAGCACGCACCATGTTAATTCAATCAAGACTGCCTCTGTAACACCCCCAAATTTCCCACCCAAAAATACATTTAAATAAAACATTATTTATTATCTTTATTGGAAAGTATTATTAGCTTTATTTGAAAACATCACAAAATGTGCAGCGGAAAATTCAAAGGGGAAATAGGGTGTTACCGCCACACTCGGTTCTAACCTAACCGAGTGCACAGGCTAAAGCAATTTAAACTCAAAATAGATTAAACTTCTAAAATAAATGTTCACTAATTTAAGATGCTGAAAATGTAATTACAATTATTTACTAATTTTGTGTTCTAGCGTAAGCTCTCTCGAAATCAACTTCAACGGGACCAACTCAACACCTGTACAAAATCAAGTACAGAAACAAAAATAAAAGAAACAAACATTAGCAATAATGCTAAGTAAGTTTCACCTAACCTTTTAAAATAATAATAAATAATATATATAAAATTCGTACAACCTTATAAAATATTTTTCAACACTTTATAAACCATAAATCATAAGTAAACGATATCTATATAAAATCCCAATCACATAATTAACTCGTAAACCATAATAATTCCAAAATACATGAAACACCAAAATTCTACTCTTTTGAATTTTTCCCGAAATCACTTTGTATCTAACTTCCTAGTAATTTAGAAGGGCGGTGCTCAACACTTTGGTTGAGCCCGGTGGTCCGTTGTTATGTACGGCCACCCCGGAACTATTGCCGGTACCACAACTGCTCCTTGGAAACGGAAACAACTACTTTAAGTGTGCACACCCCCTAAAGGTATTCCAAGCCCTCCGGGTTAGTAAGTCGATCCGGGTAGCCGGGATGTTTTCTTCCAACTACCCCACCTCAAAACCTGAATGATTAGGAGCTACTACTACCACTACTACTCAAAAGCCGGGATGTTTTCTACCGACCGACAATTCACCTCAAACCAACACAAACCAAAAATTGAGTAGTAGTAGACCTAACCTTCCTCCACATTTTAAGGGACGTGGAAAACCAACACCACGGATTTCTCTCGTGATGCTCACCCTTTATGAAAATATTTATTTCTCTTTCAAAAATTTCCTTTTTCATTAAACTCCCACAAAGATAACAAATTACGTACTATTACAAAATCTTCCAAAATAACTCATATCAACAAACTAATATCTCAAATACAATCCTTTTATATAATAATATTCAAATTCAGCACACATAAATTCAATTCTCAAATAAGCACACAAAAATATTTAAAAGAAATCACGAAGAAAAAGAACTAATTTCGGTTGACGTGAAACTTACCTTAAGTCCTGCTGCTCCTAATTCTCTTCCTCAATTCCGGTCTCTAAGTATTCACCTTTTTAATTAAGATGATATAATTAGTCACTTATTCTATTTGTAATTATTTTACCCGATTTTCTCGATTTATTTTATTATTCGAATTTATTAATTTAATTAATTAATTATTTGAGTTAATCACTTTTTATTAATCAAATCACTTTATTAAAAACGTCCATTAATTTCATAATCTTATACTACGTAAAATGTAATTGTCTAAAATTAAAAAAAAATGCTGAATTTATCCAATGTGAATAATATCGATTTATACCTTATTAAAATTCTCCAAATTAAATCCATTTTTATTATTATTAGCATTATTTATTTATTTATCATTATTATTATTATTATTATTATTATTAATTCAGCCCGCAGCTAAGCAATTTGTCCAGCTCTGTTTTATATCAAACAGTTCATTAGTCCAACTAACTTTATCATTATTCGGCCCAGTAGTAAAATAACAACCCAGCCCAATTAATTTGAGAAAAGAAAGATACGAGTACTATAGCATGCGTACTGTTTGTTATCTTCTTCCTCGATTGGGTTTAGCCGGCGACCAAGTGAGCATAGGATCTCTCCGACGTCCTCAGCGTGAGATCCTCCAGACCTGGGCAGGGAAATCATGCATCATCTCCGGTAGCAGCGAGGTGGTCTTGTGGCAGCAGTCCCTACTAGCTTCTTCGTCGTTCTCCGGCGTGAAGACCCAGTTCAGTCACAACTCCGGCGATCTTCGGCGGCACTCAGTTCACCTTCCTTTTTACTCTCTTTCACTTTCGCCGACCTCCCCTATCTATTCCTCATGTTTTCTTTCCCTTCTTTTCCTTTTCTTTTCTCGCCGCAGCCCGCATTTAATTCGCACGAAGTCATCGAGGGACGTGTTCTCTGTTTTGGGTGTGAAGAGGTTTACAGTGTAGGATGTATATATATGGGATATATATATGGGGTTTAGTTTTTGCTGGTGCCGTTCAGTTCGCACGTAAACGTATATATATATATATATATAGTATACGTAGTTACGTAGGAGTATTATTACGTAGTTATGTAGTTAGAGTTATAATAGGAGTATAATATATATATATATATACTTAGTTTACGTAGGTTTAGTATTATGGTCTTAGATAAATACATAGGTATATTTTATGCATTAGGAGTGTATTAGTATTATTGGAAAAGTCAAGTTTGTATTTTGTGTATTTTGATTAAAATATAACTTTTACTTCTTATGTCATATGTATAATTGGTACTTGATATAAAATGTTATTTCTTTTATCGGACCACTTTTATCAGACTAAAAAAATGTCACAAATGTTAATTTTTCTGTCTGGTTTACTTGTTTATTAAAATGTTGTTCCCTATTACTGAAATATTTTTATCTGACTAAAGCGTCGTAAATTTGAAATTTTATCTGATTAGAATGTCACGACTGTTGAATTTTTGTTTCACTCACTTAATAATTCAAATGTCATTTCTGTAACATTGTATCTGACTAATAAAAATTATTATTATTTTTTTTTATTTAAATTTTTGGAGTATCACATTCTACCCTCCTTAAAAGAATGCTTCGTCCCCGAAGCATAAGTTAATATCATTATGATAATACTTGTATATATTACATTCTACCCCTTTAAAGAGAGGTTACGTCCTCGTAACTATAATTTTACCTTAATCAAATAACTCTGGGTAACATTTGCGCATATCTTATTCAGTCTTCAAAGTGACGTTTTCGGTCAAACAATTTTGACCATAACACTTTCACCATTTTGACTACTTTACTTCTAATCTCACAACTATCTTAAGTACTAAGAGCGTAGCAAAGTCTCTATGCCATCTTAAACATATAAGTCCTACCTATACTATACTAAGGTCATACTTAAATTCTATCTCATATAAGCTTCAAGGAAACTATCTAATTTCACATACTTCATATATAAGCAAGCAACATTATGAACTTCACTACTCAATAATATAGATCCATATCATTAAAATCTCACATCCTCACCACGTTCCTAATAGTTCTTTTCCTAGTCATTTTCATTTCCTAATTTTTTTTTATAGAAATATTTTCAAAACTTGTTTAGAAATCTTTTTCGAAAAACATATTCAAAATTCCTCAGAAAAACCATTCTCTCATACCAACTTGTTGGTACCACTTAATTAAGGAAATTTAAGACCTTAAGAAAACATTTAAAAAAAATTATTTAGAAAACCTTTTGAAAAAAAATGCTTTGAAAACTCTCCCAGAAAAACATTCGGCTCTGATACCAACTTGTAACACCCCCAAATTTCCCACCCAAAAATACATTTAAATAAAACATTATTTATTATCTTTATTGGAAAGTATTATTAGCTTTATTTGAAAACATCACAAAATGTGCAGCGGAAAATTCAAAGGGGAAATAGGGTGTTACCGCCACACTCGGTTCTAACCTAACCGAGTGCACAGGCTAAAACAATTTAAACTCAAAATAGATTAAACTTCTAAAATAAATGTTCACTAATTTAAGATGCTGAAAATGTAATTACAATTATTTACTAATTTTGTGTTCTAGCGTAAGCTCTCTCGAAATCAACTTCAACGGGACCAACTCAACACCTGTACAAAATCAAGTACAGAAACAAAAATAAAAGAAACAAACATTAGCAATAATGCTAAGTAAGTTTCACCTAACCTTTTAAAATAATAATAAATAATATATATAAAATTCGTACAACCTTATAAAATATTTTTCAACACTTTATAAACCATAAATCATAAGTAAACGATATCTATATAAAATCCCAATCACATAATTAACTCGTAAACCATAATAATTCCAAAATACATGAAACACCAAAATTCTCCTCTTTTGAATTTTTCCCGAAATCACTTTGTATCTAACTTCCTAGTAATTTAGAAGGGCGGTGCTCAACACTTTGGTTGAGCCCGGTGGTCCGTTGTTATGTACGGCCACCCCGGAACTATTGCCGGTACCACAACTGCTCCTTGGAAACGGAAACAACTACTTTAAGTGTGCACACCCCCTAAAGGTATTCCAAGCCCTCCGGGTTAGTAAGTCGATCCGGGTAGCCGGGATGTTTTCTTCCAACTACCCCACCTCAAAACCTGAATGATTAGGAGCTACTACTACCACTACTACTCAAAAGCCGGGATGTTTTCTACCGACCGACAATTCACCTCAAACCAACACAAACCAAAAATTGAGTAGTAGTAGACCTAACCTTCCTCCACATTTTAAGGGACGTGGAAAACCAACACCACGGATTTCTCTCGTGATGCTCACCCTTTATGAAAATATTTATTTCTCTTTCAAAAATTTCCTTTTTCATTAAACTCCCACAAAGATAACAAATTACGTACTATTACAAAATCTTCCAAAATAACTCATATCAACAAACTAATATCTCAAATACAATCCTTTTATATAATAATATTCAAATTCAGCACACATAAATTCAATTCTCAAATAAGCACACAAAAATATTTAAAAGAAATCACGAAGAAAAAGAACTAATTTCGGTTGACGTGAAACTTACCTTAAGTCCTGCTGCTCCTAATTCTCTTCCTCAATTCCGGTCTCTAAGTATTCACCTTTTTAATTAAGATGATATAATTAGTCACTTATTCTATTTGTAATTATTTTACCCGATTTTCTCGATTTATTTTATTATTCGAATTTATTAATTTAATTAATTAATTATTTGAGTTAATCACTTTTTATTAATCAAATCACTTTATTAAAAACGTCCATTAATTTCATAATCTTATACTACGTAAAATGTAATTGTCTAAAATTAAAAAAAAATGCTGAATTTATCCAATGTGAATAATATCGATTTATACCTTATTAAAATTCTCCAAATTAAATCCATTTTTATTATTATTAGCATTATTTATTTATTTATCATTATTATTATTATTATTATTATTATTAATTCAGCCCGCAGCTAAGCAATTTGTCCAGCTCTGTTTTATATCAAACAGTTCATTAGTCCAACTAACTTTATCATTATTCGGCCCAGTAGTAAAATAACAACCCAGCCCAATTAATTTGAGAAAAGAAAGATACGAGTACTATAGCATGCGTACTGTTTGTTATCTTCTTCCTCGATTGGGTTTAGCCGGCGACCAAGTGAGCATAGGATCTCTCCGACGTCCTCAGCGTGAGATCCTCCAGACCTGGGCAGGGAAATCATGCATCATCTCCGGTAGCAGCGAGGTGGTCTTGTGGCAGCAGTCCCTACTAGCTTCTTCGTCGTTCTCCGGCGTGAAGACCCAGTTCAGTCACAACTCCGGCGATCTTCGGCGGCACTCAGTTCACCTTCCTTTTTACTCTCTTTCACTTTCGCCGACCTCCCCTATCTATTCCTCATGTTTTCTTTCCCTTCTTTTCCTTTTCTTTTCTCGCCGCAGCCCGCATTTAATTCGCACGAAGTCATCGAGGGACGTGTTCTCTGTTTTGGGTGTGAAGAGGTTTACAGTGTAGGATGTATATATATGGGATATATATATGGGGTTTAGTTTTTGCTGGTGCCGTTCAGTTCGCACGTAAACGTATATATATATATATATATATATATATAGTATACGTAGTTACGTAGGAGTATTATTACGTAGTTATGTAGTTAGAGTTATAATAGGAGTATAATATATATATATATACTTAGTTTACGTAGGTTTAGTATTATGGTCTTAGATAAATACATAGGTATATTTTATGCATTAGGAGTGTATTAGTATTATTGGAAAAGTCAAGTTTGTATTTTGTGTATTTTGATTAAAATATAACTTTTACTTCTTATGTCATATGTATAATTGGTACTTGATATAAAATGTTATTTCTTTTATCGGACCACTTTTATCAGACTAAAAAAATGTCACAAATGTTAATTTTTCTGTCTGGTTTACTTGTTTATTAAAATGTTGTTCCCTATTACTGAAATATTTTTATCTGACTAAAGCGTCGTAAATTTGAAATTTTATCTGATTAGAATGTCACGACTGTTGAATTTTTGTTTCACTCACTTAATAATTCAAATGTCATTTCTGTAACATTGTATCTGACTAATAAAAATTATTATTATTTTTTTTTATTTAAATTTTTGGAGTATCACATTCTACCCTCCTTAAAAGAATGCTTCGTCCCCGAAGCATAAGTTAATATCATTATGATAATACTTGTATATATTACATTCTACCCCTTTAAAGAGAGGTTACGTCCTCGTAACTATAATTTTACCTTAATCAAATAACTCTGGGTAACATTTGCGCATATCTTATTCAGTCTTCAAAGTGACGTTTTCGGTCAAACAATTTTGACCATAACACTTTCACCATTTTGACTACTTTACTTCTAATCTCACAACTATCTTAAGTACTAAGAGCGTAGCAAAGTCTCTATGCCATCTTAAACATATAAGTCCTACCTATACTATACTAAGGTCATACTTAAATTCTATCTCATATAAGCTTCAAGGAAACTATCTAATTTCACATACTTCATATATAAGCAAGCAACATTATGAACTTCACTACTCAATAATATAGATCCATATCATTAAAATCTCACATCCTCACCACGTTCCTAATAGTTCTTTTCCTAGTCATTTTCATTTCCTAATTTTTTTTTATAGAAATATTTTCAAAACTTGTTTAGAAATCTTTTTCGAAAAACATATTCAAAATTCCTCAGAAAAACCATTCTCTCATACCAACTTGTTGGTACCACTTAATTAAGGAAATTTAAGACCTTAAGAAAACATTTAAAAAAAATTATTTAGAAAACCTTTTGAAAAAAAATGCTTTGAAAACTCTCCCAGAAAAACATTCGGCTCTGATACCAACTTGTAACACCCCCAAATTTCCCACCCAAAAATACATTTAAATAAAACATTATTTATTATCTTTATTGGAAAGTATTATTAGCTTTATTTGAAAACATCACAAAATGTGCAGCGGAAAATTCAAAGGGGAAATAGGGTGTTACCGCCACACTCGGTTCTAACCTAACCGAGTGCACAGGCTAAAACAATTTAAACTCAAAATAGATTAAACTTCTAAAATAAATGTTCACTAATTTAAGATGCTGAAAATGTAATTACAATTATTTACTAATTTTGTGTTCTAGCGTAAGCTCTCTCGAAATCAACTTCAACGGGACCAACTCAACACCTGTACAAAATCAAGTACAGAAACAAAAATAAAAGAAACAAACATTAGCAATAATGCTAAGTAAGTTTCACCTAACCTTTTAAAATAATAATAAATAATATATATAAAATTCGTACAACCTTATAAAATATTTTTCAACACTTTATAAACCATAAATCATAAGTAAACGATATCTATATAAAATCCCAATCACATAATTAACTCGTAAACCATAATAATTCCAAAATACATGAAACACCAAAATTCTCCTCTTTTGAATTTTTCCCGAAATCACTTTGTATCTAACTTCCTAGTAATTTAGAAGGGCGGTGCTCAACACTTTGGTTGAGCCCGGTGGTCCGTTGTTATGTACGGCCACCCCGGAACTATTGCCGGTACCACAACTGCTCCTTGGAAACGGAAACAACTACTTTAAGTGTGCACACCCCCTAAAGGTATTCCAAGCCCTCCGGGTTAGTAAGTCGATCCGGGTAGCCGGGATGTTTTCTTCCAACTACCCCACCTCAAAACCTGAATGATTAGGAGCTACTACTACCACTACTACTCAAAAGCCGGGATGTTTTCTACCGACCGACAATTCACCTCAAACCAACACAAACCAAAAATTGAGTAGTAGTAGACCTAACCTTCCTCCACATTTTAAGGGACGTGGAAAACCAACACCACGGATTTCTCTCGTGATGCTCACCCTTTATGAAAATATTTATTTCTCTTTCAAAAATTTCCTTTTTCATTAAACTCCCACAAAGATAACAAATTACGTACTATTACAAAATCTTCCAAAATAACTCATATCAACAAACTAATATCTCAAATACAATCCTTTTATATAATAATATTCAAATTCAGCACACATAAATTCAATTCTCAAATAAGCACACAAAAATATTTAAAAGAAATCACGAAGAAAAAGAACTAATTTCGGTTGACGTGAAACTTACCTTAAGTCCTGCTGCTCCTAATTCTCTTCCTCAATTCCGGTCTCTAAGTATTCACCTTTTTAATTAAGATGATATAATTAGTCACTTATTCTATTTGTAATTATTTTACCCGATTTTCTCGATTTATTTTATTATTCGAATTTATTAATTTAATTAATTAATTATTTGAGTTAATCACTTTTTATTAATCAAATCACTTTATTAAAAACGTCCATTAATTTCATAATCTTATACTACGTAAAATGTAATTGTCTAAAATTAAAAAAAAATGCTGAATTTATCCAATGTGAATAATATCGATTTATACCTTATTAAAATTCTCCAAATTAAATCCATTTTTATTATTATTAGCATTATTTATTTATTTATCATTATTATTATTATTATTATTATTATTAATTCAGCCCGCAGCTAAGCAATTTGTCCAGCTCTGTTTTATATCAAACAGTTCATTAGTCCAACTAACTTTATCATTATTCGGCCCAGTAGTAAAATAACAACCCAGCCCAATTAATTTGAGAAAAGAAAGATACGAGTACTATAGCATGCGTACTGTTTGTTATCTTCTTCCTCGATTGGGTTTAGCCGGCGACCAAGTGAGCATAGGATCTCTCCGACGTCCTCAGCGTGAGATCCTCCAGACCTGGGCAGGGAAATCATGCATCATCTCCGGTAGCAGCGAGGTGGTCTTGTGGCAGCAGTCCCTACTAGCTTCTTCGTCGTTCTCCGGCGTGAAGACCCAGTTCAGTCACAACTCCGGCGATCTTCGGCGGCACTCAGTTCACCTTCCTTTTTACTCTCTTTCACTTTCGCCGACCTCCCCTATCTATTCCTCATGTTTTCTTTCCCTTCTTTTCCTTTTCTTTTCTCGCCGCAGCCCGCATTTAATTCGCACGAAGTCATCGAGGGACGTGTTCTCTGTTTTGGGTGTGAAGAGGTTTACAGTGTAGGATGTATATATATGGGATATATATATGGGGTTTAGTTTTTGCTGGTGCCGTTCAGTTCGCACGTAAACGTATATATATATATATATATATATATATATAGTATACGTAGTTACGTAGGAGTATTATTACGTAGTTATGTAGTTAGAGTTATAATAGGAGTATAATATATATATATATATACTTAGTTTACGTAGGTTTAGTATTATGGTCTTAGATAAATACATAGGTATATTTTATGCATTAGGAGTGTATTAGTATTATTGGAAAAGTCAAGTTTGTATTTTGTGTATTTTGATTAAAATATAACTTTTACTTCTTATGTCATATGTATAATTGGTACTTGATATAAAATGTTATTTCTTTTATCGGACCACTTTTATCAGACTAAAAAAATGTCACAAATGTTAATTTTTCTGTCTGGTTTACTTGTTTATTAAAATGTTGTTCCCTATTACTGAAATATTTTTATCTGACTAAAGCGTCGTAAATTTGAAATTTTATCTGATTAGAATGTCACGACTGTTGAATTTTTGTTTCACTCACTTAATAATTCAAATGTCATTTCTGTAACATTGTATCTGACTAATAAAAATTATTATTATTTTTTTTTATTTAAATTTTTGGAGTATCACATTCTACCCTCCTTAAAAGAATGCTTCGTCCCCGAAGCATAAGTTAATATCATTATGATAATACTTGTATATATTACATTCTACCCCTTTAAAGAGAGGTTACGTCCTCGTAACTATAATTTTACCTTAATCAAATAACTCTGGGTAACATTTGCGCATATCTTATTCAGTCTTCAAAGTGACGTTTTCGGTCAAACAATTTTGACCATAACACTTTCACCATTTTGACTACTTTACTTCTAATCTCACAACTATCTTAAGTACTAAGAGCGTAGCAAAGTCTCTATGCCATCTTAAACATATAAGTCCTACCTATACTATACTAAGGTCATACTTAAATTCTATCTCATATAAGCTTCAAGGAAACTATCTAATTTCACATACTTCATATATAAGCAAGCAACATTATGAACTTCACTACTCAATAATATAGATCCATATCATTAAAATCTCACATCCTCACCACGTTCCTAATAGTTCTTTTCCTAGTCATTTTCATTTCCTAATTTTTTTTTATAGAAATATTTTCAAAACTTGTTTAGAAATCTTTTTCGAAAAACATATTCAAAATTCCTCAGAAAAACCATTCTCTCATACCAACTTGTTGGTACCACTTAATTAAGGAAATTTAAGACCTTAAGAAAACATTTAAAAAAAATTATTTAGAAAACCTTTTGAAAAAAAATGCTTTGAAAACTCTCCCAGAAAAACATTCGGCTCTGATACCAACTTGTAACACCCCCAAATTTCCCACCCAAAAATACATTTAAATAAAACATTATTTATTATCTTTATTGGAAAGTATTATTAGCTTTATTTGAAAACATCACAAAATGTGCAGCGGAAAATTCAAAGGGGAAATAGGGTGTTACCGCCACACTCGGTTCTAACCTAACCGAGTGCACAGGCTAAAACAATTTAAACTCAAAATAGATTAAACTTCTAAAATAAATGTTCACTAATTTAAGATGCTGAAAATGTAATTACAATTATTTACTAATTTTGTGTTCTAGCGTAAGCTCTCTCGAAATCAACTTCAACGGGACCAACTCAACACCTGTACAAAATCAAGTACAGAAACAAAAATAAAAGAAACAAACATTAGCAATAATGCTAAGTAAGTTTCACCTAACCTTTTAAAATAATAATAAATAATATATATAAAATTCGTACAACCTTATAAAATATTTTTCAACACTTTATAAACCATAAATCATAAGTAAACGATATCTATATAAAATCCCAATCACATAATTAACTCGTAAACCATAATAATTCCAAAATACATGAAACACCAAAATTCTCCTCTTTTGAATTTTTCCCGAAATCACTTTGTATCTAACTTCCTAGTAATTTAGAAGGGCGGTGCTCAACACTTTGGTTGAGCCCGGTGGTCCGTTGTTATGTACGGCCACCCCGGAACTATTGCCGGTACCACAACTGCTCCTTGGAAACGGAAACAACTACTTTAAGTGTGCACACCCCCTAAAGGTATTCCAAGCCCTCCGGGTTAGTAAGTCGATCCGGGTAGCCGGGATGTTTTCTTCCAACTACCCCACCTCAAAACCTGAATGATTAGGAGCTACTACTACCACTACTACTCAAAAGCCGGGATGTTTTCTACCGACCGACAATTCACCTCAAACCAACACAAACCAAAAATTGAGTAGTAGTAGACCTAACCTTCCTCCACATTTTAAGGGACGTGGAAAACCAACACCACGGATTTCTCTCGTGATGCTCACCCTTTATGAAAATATTTATTTCTCTTTCAAAAATTTCCTTTTTCATTAAACTCCCACAAAGATAACAAATTACGTACTATTACAAAATCTTCCAAAATAACTCATATCAACAAACTAATATCTCAAATACAATCCTTTTATATAATAATATTCAAATTCAGCACACATAAATTCAATTCTCAAATAAGCACACAAAAATATTTAAAAGAAATCACGAAGAAAAAGAACTAATTTCGGTTGACGTGAAACTTACCTTAAGTCCTGCTGCTCCTAATTCTCTTCCTCAATTCCGGTCTCTAAGTATTCACCTTTTTAATTAAGATGATATAATTAGTCACTTATTCTATTTGTAATTATTTTACCCGATTTTCTCGATTTATTTTATTATTCGAATTTATTAATTTAATTAATTAATTATTTGAGTTAATCACTTTTTATTAATCAAATCACTTTATTAAAAACGTCCATTAATTTCATAATCTTATACTACGTAAAATGTAATTGTCTAAAATTAAAAAAAAATGCTGAATTTATCCAATGTGAATAATATCGATTTATACCTTATTAAAATTCTCCAAATTAAATCCATTTTTATTATTATTAGCATTATTTATTTATTTATCATTATTATTATTATTATTATTATTATTATTAATTCAGCCCGCAGCTAAGCAATTTGTCCAGCTCTGTTTTATATCAAACAGTTCATTAGTCCAACTAACTTTATCATTATTCGGCCCAGTAGTAAAATAACAACCCAGCCCAATTAATTTGAGAAAAGAAAGATACGAGTACTATAGCATGCGTACTGTTTGTTATCTTCTTCCTCGATTGGGTTTAGCCGGCGACCAAGTGAGCATAGGATCTCTCCGACGTCCTCAGCGTGAGATCCTCCAGACCTGGGCAGGGAAATCATGCATCATCTCCGGTAGCAGCGAGGTGGTCTTGTGGCAGCAGTCCCTACTAGCTTCTTCGTCGTTCTCCGGCGTGAAGACCCAGTTCAGTCACAACTCCGGCGATCTTCGGCGGCACTCAGTTCACCTTCCTTTTTACTCTCTTTCACTTTCGCCGACCTCCCCTATCTATTCCTCATGTTTTCTTTCCCTTCTTTTCCTTTTCTTTTCTCGCCGCAGCCCGCATTTAATTCGCACGAAGTCATCGAGGGACGTGTTCTCTGTTTTGGGTGTGAAGAGGTTTACAGTGTAGGATGTATATATATGGGATATATATATGGGGTTTAGTTTTTGCTGGTGCCGTTCAGTTCGCACGTAAACGTATATATATATATATATATATATATATATATAGTATACGTAGTTACGTAGGAGTATTATTACGTAGTTATGTAGTTAGAGTTATAATAGGAGTATAATATATATATATATATACTTAGTTTACGTAGGTTTAGTATTATGGTCTTAGATAAATACATAGGTATATTTTATGCATTAGGAGTGTATTAGTATTATTGGAAAAGTCAAGTTTGTATTTTGTGTATTTTGATTAAAATATAACTTTTACTTCTTATGTCATATGTATAATTGGTACTTGATATAAAATGTTATTTCTTTTATCGGACCACTTTTATCAGACTAAAAAAATGTCACAAATGTTAATTTTTCTGTCTGGTTTACTTGTTTATTAAAATGTTGTTCCCTATTACTGAAATATTTTTATCTGACTAAAGCGTCGTAAATTTGAAATTTTATCTGATTAGAATGTCACGACTGTTGAATTTTTGTTTCACTCACTTAATAATTCAAATGTCATTTCTGTAACATTGTATCTGACTAATAAAAATTATTATTATTTTTTTTTATTTAAATTTTTGGAGTGTCACAGCCTCACTTCATGTGGGCAGAGGCAATCAATACTGCGTGCTTCACTCAGAACAGAACCTTCATCCACAAGCGCTTCGACAAGACTCCATATGAGATCCTACTCAACAAAACTCCTGATATTTCTTTCCTCAAGGTTTTTGGCTGCAAGTGCTTCATACTCAATGATCGGACAGAGAGAAGTAAGCTGGATCCCAAAGCCAGAGAAGGCGTGTTCATTGGCTACTCACTGCAATCCAAAGCTTACCGAGTCTATCTCAGAGACAAGCGGACTGTCATCGAGAGTGTAAACGTTACATTCTATGAAATGGCAGACTTTGCTATTGAACATCTCCAGACCGATCCATCCACTGCTGTACTAGTAGCTTCTGATAAAGCTGAACCAAACACCGAACACGAAGATGTGATTCTCGACTCTCTCTTCAGAAACTTTTACGAGAACTCACAATCTCCACCTCCTGCATACACTCCAGAGTCAACATCAACTCCAACAGCAGAGATTCCGCTCCTCACAGGACCAGATGACGTACCATCCACACCCTCAACCCCTCAAACCAATCCCAGAGGTGTGGATGATCACGACTTTGCCATAAGTCCGGAATCATCTCCACTACACACCACAGCTGCCCCAGAGCCTTCAAACTCATATCAGGACTCAGATCAACCAATAATTACTCCAACTCCTCTAGCTCATGAGAGGAAGTGGACGAGAGCACATCCTGCTGAACAGATAATAGGTGATCCAAGTCAAGGTGTGCGAACAAGATCAGCAACAACAAATGAATGTCACTATGCATGCTTTCTAAGCAAGAATGAACTGTCCAAAGTCTCAGAGGCACTTTTCATCAAGCGACAGAAGTCTGACATCATCCTGATTCAGATCTATGTTGATGACATTATCTTCGCCTCCTCAAATCCACGTCTGTGCAAACACTTTGAGAAACTGATGAAAACCAAGTTCGAAATGAGCATGATGGGCGAACTGAATTTCTTCCTAGGCCTGCAAGTAAGACAACTCTCTGACGGCATTTTCATCAATCAGTCAAAGTACATTCTGGAAATGCTTAAGAGATTCAACATTGATGGCAAATCTTCCATGACGACCCCCATGTCACCAAACAATAAACTGGACTCAGACCCCTCCGGGAAGCCAGTTGATGCTACAATCTACAGGGCCATCATTGGATCTTTGCTATATCTCACGTCAAGCCGGCCTGACATTGTCTTCTCCACATGCTTATGTGCACGCTTTCAGGCAAATCCGAAGGAATCTCATTTGACCGTCGTTCGAAGAATTCTGAGATACCTCAAAGGCACTGTGAATCTAGGCCTTTGGTATCCCAAGCACTCAGGTTTTGACCTAGTCGGATATTCGGATGCTGACTTTGCTGGTTGCCGGATGGACCGCAAAAGCACATCGGGAGCAGTCCAATTCTTGGGCGATAAGTTAGTCTGCTGGTCTTCCAAGAAACAGAACTGCGTGTCAACATCTACGGCCGAGGCAGAATACGTCGTGGCTGCTAGCTGTTGTTCACAAATATTATGGATGAAGACCCAGCTAAAGGACTACGGTTACACTCTCCGTCATATCCCGATCTACAGTGACTCACAAAGCGCCATCGCCATCACCAGCAACCCGGTTCATCACTCCCGCACCAAACACATCGACCTGCGCTATCATTTCATCAAGGATCATGTGGAGAAAGGAGATATTGACATATATTTTGTAAGCTCAGAGCTTCAACTGGCTGACTTGTTCACTAAGGCACTGGATGAAAAAAGATTCCAGTTCCTAGTCTCCAAGTTGGGCATGTTGAACCTCGAGCCTGTTTAATTATGTCTCCACTGATCTACAAAATGTGTGTGCGTGGACTTGTAAATAGTGTGTGTGTGTTGCATGAGTTGAGGGGGAGAAAATAAAAAAGAACAAAAAAAAAATAGTGTGTGTGTGTTGCATGTGTTGAGTGTGTGTGAAAAATCAAAAAGAACAAAAAATAGTGTGTGTGCGTTGCATTTGTACATATTGTTCGTTGCATTTTTTGAGGGGGAGAAAATTTTCACTGTTTGAAGGGGAGCTATTTTTCACTGATTAAGGGGGAGCTCTCTATTTTTTACTGTTTGGGCCTCGAAAATTTTTAAAGGGCACTGTGTGCCAGCCCAATCATTCGGGCTCAATTGTTAAGGAGGAGGTCCAAATTAATTTTTCGCGTATTTAAACCCTCCTTAAACCTTTCCCTTCCCATTCTCACATATTTCGTAAACCAGGCACGGAACGAGAGCAAAATTCTTCATCTTCTCCAAAAACCCTTACGACTTTTCTCCTTCTTTCTTCCCACTCCGCTTCTCTCCGGCGAAGGTAGTTAAATGGGACATCTATTTACCCATCAACATCGTTCGATATCGAAATCCTTAAAATCGAATTTCTCGCAAATACGTTCGAAATCTCTCAAAACCAAAAAGGAAAAAGGGTTTAAGTCTAATTTCAGGTCGAAATCATATTGAATTTTGTTTTTTGTATCTTGTTTATGCTTTTGCAGGTGGATTCTTCGTTTCGAAATCACGATTTCGAGATTTTGGATCTCGAGATCGTCGGTTCAACTTCTCGAAAACAAGATCTCGAGATGGGCATCTCGACATCTTGATCTCGAGATTTGAATCTCGAAATCAAGATCTCGAGATCTGTATCTCGACATCTTGATCTCGAGATTTGGATCTCGAAATCAAGATCTCGAGATCTGCATCTCGACATCTTGATCTCGAGATATGAATCTCGAAATCAAGATCTCGAGATCTACATCTCGACATCCTGATCTCGAGATTTGAATCTCGAAATCAAGATCTCGAGATTTGGATCTCGAAATCATGATCTCGAGATTCTGATCTCGAGATGTGGACTTAAATTTTTTTTTAAAATTCCACCTGCATAAACTTATCTGAAAACAACAAATCAAATTCTTTCAAAATCAATTCAAACAGTTGAACTTCATGTGCTGACCCCATGCTTCTACAGTTTAAAATGGCAGGAAACACAAAAGCACAGATCGATGATGCCATCTACTCTCAAGACAAATGGATCAAGGTGCTGGACAATAACTTCCAGTTAGACCTTGCAGTCTTCAAATGCCAAAACCCAATCGTTCCAGCCATCATGAAGGGTCACTATCTCTGGCCCGCACTTCACAACTCAAAACCGGTGCCAGAGATATATCTTCAACAATTCTGGGGGCACATGCATACAGAATCTCCAAAGGATCGATCAAAAATAAAGACCAAGCTGAATGGCATGCGTGTGATCCTGACGCCATCAACACTGCAATCCACATTAGCGCTGCCAGTCAGAGACACATATGATGCGCTGCCGTCAATCCCAGACCTACTGAAAGACGTAGCATCACTAGGCTACACGTCTCTACTGCCACAACTGTCGAACTTCAACGGCG
The DNA here is from genome assembly GCA_945859875.1 of Cuscuta europaea. Taxonomy (NCBI): domain Eukaryota; kingdom Viridiplantae; phylum Streptophyta; class Magnoliopsida; order Solanales; family Convolvulaceae; genus Cuscuta; species Cuscuta europaea. Next base: position 1,994,509 of record CAMAPE010000015.1, on the reverse strand, counting down.
CATATCTCAGTCACCCGTGGAAGAATCTCTTCAGGCTCGTGAACAAATGCTTGTCACCAAAGCATGCTGGCTTCGACAAATGCAACAAGCAAATACTGCTAGTCTTCCACGGGATCGCCTTCAACAAACACTACGACTTGGCGCAGCTCCTCTTCTCAGAGCTAATGGACCTGGTCAAGGCCAAAGAAAAGAATAGGCCAGGTACCTTTCCGTACGCCAGATGGCTTGGGCTGATCATCAACGACCTCATGGCAGAGCATTCGGCAATCCCACAACGCAGCTCCGATCCACATTTCAAAGCCCCAAAGCTGCAATACTTCAAAGCGGACAAGAACCCGACCTACGGTCTGAGGATTCCTGGGTTTCTGCTCAACCTTGTGAGGTCTTCAAACCCAGCTGTTCAGCAGTACAAGGAAGCCATCGAGAAGACCGTCCCTATGGTTCAGCAAAACCCAGCTGGACCTACCCAAGGGACAAAGCCGAGTGTGAGTAAGGGTCCTAAGAGAGCCCAAAAGCCACAGAAACCAGTGGCCGGTTCGCCCAATGAAGGGAAGTCTGACGACTCTCTAGAGACGAGTCAAGCGGCTGAGGGCACCGAAAAAGACGCTGAGGATACGGCCAATGAATCGTCGAGTGAAGCCCAAACGAACACTGACGACGAGGCTTCCGAGAGCGTGGGCACGGAGAGCGGAGATTCTGGCTCGGATGATGACAACGACGACAATGACAGTGATGATGTGGAGCTAACATATGCTCTAATCAGAAAAGGGAAACTGCCAGTTGAATCTCCTAAGAAGAAAAGAATAACTGCTGAAGATGCAGCACCAATAATCGCTGGCAGACCCAAAGTCTTCACCATCAAGGAGAAAGCTAAGCCGATAGTTGTTTCCAGCGAGACAAACTGCTCAAAGGACGACTATGACGAGGCGGCTCATACAATTAAAGCGTCAATCAACTCGAAAGAAGTTGTCATCCGAGAGACCAGGGCTAAGGTCAAAAATGACAAGGCTGCCAAGGCTAAGCCCCAGCCCCGAGCCAAAAAGAGTCTGTTTGATAAGGCAGACGAGCACATCTTTGCGGGCTGCGACTCCTTTATCCAGATAAGCCGAGCTGAATCCCTAAGCACAGGAGCCGATCTTTTCGGTTCCCAGGTAGAAGTCGCAGCATCTGGCTCAACTGCGCATGCACAGCCCTCTCCCAGCCACTCAATTGCCTCTCAAAAGGCCATTGTTTCAAAAGAACGGGACTCAACCCCCTCGCTGGTTCCTTCTGAATCAGTTGAGCATACAATTGACCTATCTCCCGAGGTCAAAACCCCTTCTTCTCTCACATCGAGTCTAGGTGTCACATTTCCCACATTTTCTTCATTTTCTAGGACACCTACATTATTCACTGCACATACAGGTGCACTCACCCTGAACGCAACAACCAGAGCGTAAGCTATGACGGTTGGAAGCCCTGCTACGCCCATAATGATTCCATCATTAAATGCAGGCCACACATCAGCAATCTTCACTGATGCTGTGTCAACAGTTACAACCCCTGTAACTGGTCACCCTACCTTTGAAGACGTAAACGTTCTACTGAATCGCTTCCTGGATTCCACCATTAAGCCATGGGTGCAAGATGCAATGACCGCTCTAGCACAGGAATTTAGGACCACCCAAGCGGTTCGGTCTGAACAGACACCACCCCAACCTTCCCCTGAACCGTTCATCTCCCATACACAACCCATACCCTCAACCCCTCTATCCCACCAATCCATAAACCAAATTCCTATCCCTTCTATTTCTCGGGGAACCCAGGATACAGAACCAGTATTCTCCCCACACCCGACCACACCCTCCATCGATCTCTCCTCCCTATCCTTTGACACACTAGCTTCGGCTTTGATGAATAACCTCTTAAATACCCCAGAAGACAACCTCACTCTTCATCAGCAAGCCATACTTGAAGCTCTTCTTTCTTCACCCGAAACCAAGAGCACTTGCAAGGAGAGTCTTCGTGGTCGCAAACGTTCCCATGAGGACCCCGATGATTCGGATCCTCATGAGGGGGAGAACAAGCGACCTCGATCACTTGAGCAAACTGCTCTACCAAGCCAAACTCCACGGCCAATTCAACCTGAAACCTCAACAAACCAACAGCCACCATCCACAGCCAAACTATCTAGCATGGTCGAGCTAGAAATAACATCCCGAGGCGTATCTCCCAGAGATACCAACCGAGGAGGGGATGGAAGTCCTGATGATGTTACCACTAGTACATCTTCTCCATCAGGCCATTAGTTGGAACCCAGTTCTAAGCTGATGTCAACGGGCAATCCTAGTGAACCCGGTAGTGCTACACAGGAACAATCACCGCCTGAACAAAGAATTCCATATATTTCCCCAGGCAAAGACATCCATGATGCACTGGAAGAGGCGGTGATATACGACAAATGGACAAGAAAATGGACAGAATGGGATGATCTTCGGGTTGAAGCCGAGCAAGAGGACATGCAAAGAAACTGGTGGCTACGAGAGCTGATCAACAAATGCTCTGAAGATATTATTCGGCTCGAGGACGATGAACGCAAGGAAGGGGAGAATTACAAGGAATCCCAGAAGACTCTTGAATCAGTCGTAAGACAAACAGCGGGAAGACTATCATGGAGTAACATTCTACACTTACAGACTTCAACGCACCGATGGGAGCGAATTCACTTGCCAAGAGAATGACTTCATCATGCTGAAACCGGATGACATCTACCAAATGTTCATGGCCTACAGATACCTTCCAGTCAGGCAGAGCATAGTATACAGCGAAGGCCTCGCAGCTATCAAGAGATTCATGCTTAGACAGATCCGAGTACACTCTTCACATGACCTACAGATGGCTATTGAATGCAATCTGAAGAAGACAAATCTGATAAAGCCAAGACTGTATGGTCCAGAACTTGAAGATTTCCCAGCCTACCACATCTTCTTCACACCGCCAGCAGTCACCTATCTGAACCACAAGAACGAAAAGCATCTGATGGTAGTCAGTGAAATTGAGAAGTACTGTGACGGAACACTGAAGATAATCAGAGAGCAGATTCTACAGATGAAGGCAAAGCTAGAGGAAAATCTTCAAGAGGCATCGTCTTATGTTCAAAAGGAACACTCTACTGTAGAGACAATTTTAAAGGCCATTGACGATCGCCTCGAAAAGAGAAATGTGCTGAGGCAGTATGAACATGCACTTGGTATGAGGAAGCACTACTTCAAATCTCAGAAGCAATAAGAGAATGGCACTTGATCACAAAGGGGGAGATTGTTGGAGATATTTAATTGTGAATCAAGTTGGTCATAGATTAGCTTTATATTTAATCCTTGTATTTAATTAATGCATAAATTAAATAGAAATCAGGCCAAGTGTTAGGCCCATTTAAACAGGCCAAAAGCCTGGCAGGCCTAACCTAAACCTCGCCTATAAAAAGGGAGCCGAGGTTTAGGAAAAGGCTGAACGTCGTACTTATTATTCATAGCCTTACGCTTATCATTCTGCTGTACGTTCCACGGTTTATCAAAGAAGGTTTTACGGTGATTCATTCTGTGTTCATCTTTACGTTTAATCTTCCTTGTTAGATCGATTATTCATTGCTGTTACAGAAACAGGGACTAACACGCTCCAAACAGGTAAACACACAGCAAGATATGAGTGTCACAAATACTTAAGCGAAAATAGAGCACTTTTAGTGTAAATTTGTGATTTCACTCCGAACTCGTGTAGAATTTGATGCGATCATATCTTGCTCTATTTTGTGCCGTTGAAAGCGTTTAATATCTCGTTGGAAAGATCTTACCGAGTTCTAACACTTGTCTTCAGGCGCTGGTTTCAAAATATCAAGGGATGATTGCCTAATTACTAAAATACACTGTATTTACTCTAAAAGTGCTCTATTTTCGCTGAAAACGCTAAATCACAGAGATAAGGCTAAGTATTTGTGACACTCATATCTTCCTCTGTGTTTATTCATTTGGAGCGTATTATATCTCGTTGGAAAGATAGATCGGAGCTCTAAAGCTTTTTTTCCAACTTCATTTACAATGCATTAATTAAAAGTTACAGATTAACCATATATTCACAAATGTTTCGTGCGAAAATAGTCCCAAATACTTAGCCTTATCTTTATGATTTAGCATTTTCAGCACAAATAGAGCACTTTTAGCGTAAATACAGTGTATTTTAGTAATCAGGCAATCATCCCTTGATATTTTCAAACCGGCTTCTGAAGACAAGTTTTAGAACTCGGTATGATCTTTCCAACGAGATATTAAACGCTTTCAACAGCACAAAATTGAGCAAGATATGATCGCATCAAATTCTACACGAGTTCGGAGTGAAATCAGAAACATTTGTGAATATATGGTTAATCTTTAACTTTTAATTAATGCATTGTAAATCAAAGGTTGAACAATATCCTTAGAGCTACGATCCATCTTTCCAACGAGATATAATACACTCCAAATGGATAAACACACA
>CAMAPE010000015.1:1970000-1985000 GCA_945859875.1 Cuscuta europaea | reverse complement strand
GAATTGGTGCAAAACTCGGAGGACCATAAATGGAATTTTTTCTTACTAAAATACACTAAATCATAGAGATAAAGCTACATATTTGTGACACTCATATCTTGCTGTGTGTTTATCCGCTTGAAGCGTATTATATCTCGTTGGAAAGATAGATCGGAGCTCTAAAGCTATTGCTCCAACTTCATTTACAATGCATTAATTAAAAGTTACAGATTAACCATATATTCACAAATGTTTCTGATTTCACCCTGAACTCGTGAAGAATTTGATGCGAATATATCTTGCTCTATGTTGTGCCGTTGAAAGCGTATAATATCTCGTGTGAAAGATCTTACCGAGTTCTAAAACTTGTCTTCAGGCGCTGGTTTTAATTTTTTTGGATAAAATGTAAATATATATATCCAAGAATGTATATGTACATCAATGTACAGGATTACAAAAAGACCCAACGACATTCCAAAGTATAGAATGCCTCACAAAAACCTAACCAGGAAGCTAACTATGTCAGTTAGCAACCATCCCCAAAAATACTATACATGCTAGCTAGCCATAAGAGCTAGTTATGCACCCCAAAAACAGCCACCAAGCCGTGACAAAAATTGGGTGAAAACAACCCAAAGTTTCAAAGTTTCAAAGTTTCAAAGTTTCAAAAATTGATCATATGGACCGGGTAATACAGATATAGCACTTTGTAAACCATATACATGATTTGTGAAATCATGTCATCCGCCTTAGGCGTGGCACCATCAAAACGTATGGCATTCCTAATTCTCCAAGTCCAATAGACCATATAGCACAGAGATATCCTTATAGCTTTTGCTTTGATGCTTGCTCCATTATGCTCCTCCTTGATCCACTTGATGGCACTTTTCAAGGTGTTCATCTCTCTTGTGATTCCCAGCCAGTTTTTCACCTTTCTCCAAACCTGCCCTACAATAGTACAACCAAAAAATAGGTGTGCCACCGTTTCCGGTTCACCCTTGCAAAACGGACATTCGTTAGTGACATCAAGAAATCTCAAATTATCATAAGTAGGTAACCTATTTCTCAAGGCCAACCACATTATGAAAGAGAATTTCGGCGGTATATATGGCTTCCAAATGAAAGACATCCATATCTTAGGTGCTGCTTTAACCCTCAACAAATCATAGACCTTTCCCGTGTTTATTTTACCATTCAATGAACTCTTATTGATAAAGACTAAAGCCATATCAATTGTAGGAAATTTTGAGACAATAGAGTCTCGGATCAAGGCTAGCCTTTTCATCAATTGGGAGTCCCTATTGTGTGGCACAAATGTCCACACATCCCTCCCTTTGAGATACACCCCATGTACCCACCTAACCCAAAGGGTATCTTGTTTGATGTGTATATTCCACAAAATCCGAGAGAGGAGCGCATGATTCCAAATCCTTGCATCTTTAATGCCTAGTCCTCCCTCTTCTTTTGGAAGACATACATCATCCCAAGCTACCTTTGAGTATTTACCCCCCCAAAGAAAGATACGGCATAGCCCCAAAATCCTATCAAGTATTGTCTTAGGTACCGGAAAGATACTCAACCAAAATGATTGAACACCTTGCATGACAGACTTTATCAACTCAACCTTACCTGCATAAGAAAGAGATTTAGTATTCCAAGCATTAATGTAATCTGTGACTGTGTCAATTAGAGGAGAGAACTGAGCCACATAAATCTTTAATGGAGCCACAGGAATGCCTAAATATCTAACCGGAAATGAGCCCTGTTGGAAATCCACCAAATCAAGTATTTGGGGTAGAGCGTTAGCAACATTACCCCCCAAGAAAATGTTAGACTTGTCATGATTTACCATTAAACCAGATACCATGCCAAAGTCCTTTAAAGTCTCGGCCAAAATATGAATAGATTTACAATCTCCTTTTGAAAAAAGTACCAAATCATCCGCATATGCTAGATGTGATATCTTTAGTTGGGAGCATAGGGGATGATATTTAAAATTAGGATCCAGTGTCCTAAGATCTATCATCCTAGAGAAATACTCCAAACAAAGCACAAATAGTAATGGAGACATAGGATCCCCTTGCCTAAGCCCTCTTCTTCCCTCAAACCACCCCTGAAGAGTGCCATTAATGGAAATGGAGAAGGATGGTGTGGTAACACATTCCATAATCCAATTAACAAATAAAATAGGGATCCCAATGTCTCTTAAAACATTCTCTAGGAATTCCCATGATATTGTATCATAGGCTTTCTTAAGGTCTACCTTTATCATACATCTAGGTGTAACCCTTTTCCTAGTATATCCCTTCACTAGCTCTTGTTCCAAAAAGATATTATCAACCATTAATCTGCCATCAACAAAAGCTCCTTGTGAGGAATGGATAATACTAGGCAAAAGAGGTCCCAACCGAGCTGATAAGATCTTAGTTATAACTTTATAAGTTACATTTGTACATGAAATAGGCCTGAAATCCGAGACAGTAGGAGAGTGATTTGTCTTTGGAATAAGTGCTACCACAGTATGGTTAACCTGTTTAAGCATAGTACCAGAGACAAAGAACTCCCTAACTACCTCACAAACATCTTCACCAACTAAACTCCAATTGGTTTTGCGGAAAGCTGATGAATAGCCATCAGGTCCCGGGGCTTTATCATTACCAATATCAAACATAGCTTGTTTAATTTCCAAATCAGTAACTGGGCACGTAAGAGTGTCAATATGCTCCTAGCCTATAGTGGGACCAGATGCAATAACCTCAGGGTCATAACCATCAGAAGGTACATAGGTTCAAAAAAGGCCCTTAAAGAAGCTAACAAACTCATTAGTGACCTGGTCCAAAGACTTAGTGAGCGATCCATCCTCCAACCTAAGAGATGTAATGGAGTTTTTGAGCATTCTTTTTCTTAACAATTGAGTGAAAATATCTTGTACATCTATCAGATTGAATCAAATGGACAGCCTTAGCCTTCTGTTTAAGATAGGCCTCCTCGGCTTCTTTTAAGAATAAGGATCTCTTTTTGGCAGCTAGGAGTTCTTGTTTTAGAGCATCATCTAAGGGAGATGAGAGAGACAATTGGTAAACCCTCTTATACTCCTTCTTAGATTCCTTTGCTCTAGCCGTGATATAACTAAACTCATCCTTATTTAGTTGCTTAAGAGGTTGTTTTAACAGTTTCAGTTTTCGAACAAGTCTAAACTGAGCAGTTCCAACAACATTCCTAAGCCAAACTTGCTCCAAAATCCCTTTAAATTTATCATGTTTTAACCACATATTGAAAAACTTGAAAGGTTTTGAACCATCATTCTTCCTTTGGCCAATTATTGTCAAAGATGCGACATGATCAAACTCAGGCTCCATGTCAAAGAAGTGAGTTTGACATGCCACATTTTGGGCACTCCAAAAGGAATTAATCAAGACCCTATCTAGCTTAGCCCAAATAGCACCCCTATACCAAGTGTAGAATTCACCGGTGGAGGGAGCATCATTGAGGTTAGCTTGTATTTTTAGTTCCTTAAGGTCTTGGGTGAGACAACCCGAGGGGGGGGGGGGGGGCAGACCCTCTCCTCTCACCCGGTTCACAAACACAATTAAAGTCCCCCAAAACAGTCCATGGAGCAAGGATATTTTTCCCTAATCCATAAACATGCTGCCAAAGCTCTCTTCTCTCTAAAACTGTATATAAAGCATACACAAACGTAGCATAGAAGCTAAATTGGGTGACTCTACATGTAAACCGAGCATGCATATGTTGTTTTGCAACTTCCATAATCACACAATCCACATAAGAAGGATCCCAAATGACAACTATTCTACCACCATCAATATGATCAAAATTTGTACTTGACATCCAATTTGGAAGCTTAAAATGCATGAAATTATCAAAAGAAGAAGTAGACATCTTTGTTTCTAATAGACAAAAAATACGTACCTTATTCATCCTCATAAAGTTAAGTATAACATTTTTCTTTGAGGCTTTGTTAAGCCCCCTAACATTCCAAGATGCAATAAACATTAAAATTATTTGGCCTTACCCCCCTTCCTCTCAGCAAGCTTGTTTCTCTCGGTCTCTTGTTGCTTCCATTCCCGATAGCTATCACATCCTTTGTACCTATCAAGAAAGAGTGGATAAACTTTAAGCATAAAAGTATAGGAGAAATCATACCCTTCATCCGTGCGGATAATTCCGGGGAGAGCCTCCAAACATGCGGTTGTAAAGTTTATTCCATCCCTCCTTCCATGGCCATCTATGTTGAGGTAGTTATCAAGTCTTGTGATCTTATCTTTTGCATGGCCTAGGTGTTGTAGGTGCAGCTTGTAGTCTCCATTCTCCTCAAATTCCACTTTGGTTATAACATCATCAAGATATCCTTCCCTCATGTCATCCACCACCCGTATCTCTTTCTTCTCTATGAGTTTTGGATGCATAACCTTACTTCCATTTCCCATAGGATGCCCATCTTCAAAGTACCTCTCAAGGAAGTGTCTATAGACACAAGTCATAAATTCAGCCGTGAATATGTAGAACCTTTTAGTAGGTTTGACTCCGGGAAGGCTTTCAAGACTCTCTAGTGAACCAAATACCCGGTTCACTTGGCTTAACCACTTTGAGGAGGTGGTTAATCCGAATAGTTGGTTCCTTTACATCATCCACAAGCTTGACATGAATGATAGGTAGGCGTGCTTCATCCGCTTCCATTGATACTATCACTTCATTTCTAAATACCTCTCGGAAAGCTTTGATTTTTCTTGGTTCCTCCTCCTCCTCGGTTTGGTATCCGGATGAAAGTTCTCCTTTTTCTTGTTGTTTCTTCTTTTGTCTTCTTCTTTTGTTGAGTCTAACTATCTTTTGGAAAGGGTGAGTCACGGCTTTAGGGACCATCCCCCCCTTTCCCATGGTGTTGTCCTCCTTGGCATTGAGTATCATCTTCTCCTTGTCTATTTGAGTGTTTTCCTTTTCTTGGCTCTCCAAAACAGGCTGTTTTGCACCTTCCTCTAGCATTTTCTTTCTTTCTTCCCTCTCTTTTTGTTCCAAATCAGCAATTACTTTGCATGTGAAGGCATGGTGTCCATACACTTTACAATGAAAGCAATAGTTTGGGAAGGTTTCATATATAACCTTTTGGTTATGAATCTTTTGGATCGGCATCTTCACCTTGATTTTAAGAGGTGGAGGTTTGGATGCATCCACTTCTATGAGAACTCTAGCAAAGTTGGACCTAGCCTTTTCTTGTGTAATTCTATCCGTGGTTAGTGGAGTTCCAACCCGTGAAGATATCTCACTAATTACCTCTTCATTCCAAAGTTGCATAGGTAGATAAGGGAATTTTACCCATATGGGGACCTTCAAGAACTCCTCACAATTGAAAGAAAAGTCCTCGGATAAAGTCTTTAAGTAAAGAGATTTGCCAAATAGTGTATATGGCCCTTCCATGAGTACCTTTGCTCTTTCTTCTTCGGTTTTGAACTTAAAGATTACCCAACCTTGGTCATGTTGCCTCACATTGCATGGTACTCCCCATTTTGCTACAAGTTCATGTATAGACTTTATCCCGGGGAATTTGCCCGCAAAGTATCCCACTAAACAAAATCCCCAAATGTCAACAATAGATGGCATCTTCCTATTAGATAAATCAACAAACTCCCCCACGGTTCAATAAATTTCAACTTCATTCCTTTGTTTGGTTCCCTATTATCTTTAAACAAAGATGTCCAAGGAGACTTCCAAACATTGGTTTTTTCATTACCATGAGCATTATCAATATTTCCACCTTCCTTAACAACATTGTGATCATCTCCCTTATTGTTTTCAATAGAACTAGGAAATACCTTCTTTGATGCCGCGACATAGTCCTCAATGCTATTAGTTGGAGAGTTCATAGATGTAGAGCCCTCCTCCTCAATTGATGCCGCGGCATGGTCCTCAATTGCATCCGCAATCACAACTTCAATGATGGGTTGATCATCAATCACTTTGGACTTCCCTTTGTCTTTCTCGGATGGAGTATCTTGTACAACCAACTCTTCTTCCTCATTTGACATTTTTGTATCCACCTCTAAAGCCGGGGTTATCCCAATAACCTCCTCGGCTGGACCCTCCTCCATAGATGTGGGAGTAATAGGTTTCCCCTCTTCTACCCCCCTCGCTTTCAAGGCTTGAAGTCGCAAGGAGGACTTCTTCTCGGGTGGAGTTCCCTTGAGTTTTGAGCTATGGTTTGTCACCTTCCCCATTGTTGAAGATAATGAATAGTAACTTGAAAATTAGCACTCCTCGGATGATGATAAAAATTGGATGCTGAGGTTCGCCTAGAGAAGGCGACCCCCCATGATACCACAAAAACTTCCTCCAAGCTCTTTGATGTTGTAGATCTTTGTTTTTCCAAAAGTCAACTGTGAATAGTAATTACGAGCTCCCCTTCGTATGTGTTGTACGGAAGAAATGGATTGCTCTCAAATTCAAGCTATGAGGTCGCCAAGAGTAGATAATCTCCCAGCTAGAATCTTACCTGCATCCAACAAGCCAAATGTGAGCTAAGAACAAAGAAAGTTTTTCGTAAATAGTGTTTAGCGCTGGTTTCTTGCGAGAAGGAGATTAGAAATCAAAGATATTACACAACCAGGGAGTTGGACATGTAATAAAGTGGATTTCGTAGCTCCGGAGAGAGGTGTTTGGCGGTGGTAGATGGTGGTGCGGTGGTGTTTTCCGGCGTGAGGGAGACAATATGACCGTTGTCGGCCAAATTGGGAGAGAAAGCTCTCAACCCTCACTAGAACGGAAACAGGCGCTGGTTTCGGCGAACCAGGCGCTGGTTTTAAAATATCAAGGGATGATTTCCTAATTACTAAAATACACTGTATTTACGCTAAAAGTGCTCTATTTTCGCTGAAAACGATAAATCATAGAGATAAGGCTAAGTATTTGTGACACTCATATCTTGCTGTGTGTTTATCCGTTTGGAGCGTATTATATCTCTTTGGAATGATAGATCGGAGCACTAAAGCTATTGTTCCAACTTCATTTACAATGCATTAATTAAAAGTTACAGATGAAGCATATATTCACAAATGTTTCTGAGTTCACTCCAAACTCGTGTAGAATTTGATGCGATCATATCTTGCTCTATTTTGTGCCGTTGAAAGCGTTTAATATCTCGTTGGAAACATCTTACCGAGTTCTAAAACTTGTCTTCAGACGCTGGTTTCATAATATCAAGGAATGATTGCCTAATTAGTAAAATACACTGTATTTACGATAAAAGTGATCTATTTTCGCTTAAAACGCTAAATCATAGAGATAAGGCTAAGTATTTGTGACACTCATATCTTGCTGTGTGTTTATCCGTTTGGAGCGTATTATATCTCGTTGGAAAGATAGATCGGAGATCTAAAGCTATTGTTCCAACTTCATTTACAATGCATTATTTAAAAGTTACAGATTAACCATATATTAACAAATGTTTCTGATTTCACTTCGAACTCGTGTAGAATTTTTTGCGATCACATCTTGCTCTATTTTGTGCCGTTGAATGCGTTTAATATCTCGTTGGAAAGATCTTACCTAGTTCTAAAACTTTTATTCAGGCACTGGTTTCAATATATCAAGGGATTATTTCCTAATTAATAAAATACACTGCATTTAAGTTAAAAGTGCTCTATTTTCGCTGAAAACGCTAAATCCGAGAAATAAGGCTATGTATTTGTGACACTCATATCTTGCTGTGTGTTTATCCGTTTGGAGAGTATTATATCTCGTTGGAAACATAGATCGGATATCTAAAGCTATTGTTCCAACTTCATTTACAATGCATTAATTAAAAGTTACAGATTAACCATATATTCACAAATGTTTCGGATTTCACTCCGAACTCGTGTAGAATGTGATGCGATCATATCATCCTCTATATTGTGCCGTTGAAAGCGTTTAACATCTCGTTGGAAAGATCTTACTGAGTTCTAAAACTTGTCTTCAGGCTCTGGTTTCAGAATATCAAAGGATGATTGCCTAATTACTAAAATACACTGTATTTACGCTAAAAGTGCTCTATTTTCGCTGAAAACGCTGAATCATAGAGATAAGGCTAAGTATTTGTGACACTCATATCTTGCTGTGTGTTTATCCGTTTGGAGCGTATTATATCTCGTTGGAAAGATAGATCGGAGCTCTAAAGCTTTTGTTCCAACTTCAATTACAATGAATTAATTAAAAGTTACAGATTAACCATATATTCACAAATGTTTCTGATTTTACTCCGAACTCGTGTAGAATTTGATGCGATCATATCTTGCTCTATTTTGTGCCTTTGAAAGCGTTTAATATCTCGATGGAAAGATATTACCGAGTTCTAAAACTTGTCTTCAGGCGCTGGTTTCAAAATATTAAGGGATGATTGCCTAATTACTAAAATACACTGTATTTACGCTAAAAGTGCGCTATTTTCGCTAAAAACACTAAATCATAGAGATAAGGCTAAGTATTTGTGACACTCATATCTTGCTCTGTGTTTATCCGTTTGGATCGTATTATATCTCGTTGGAAAGATTGATCGGAGCTCTAAATCTATTGTTCCAACTTCATATACAATGCATTAATTAAAAGTTACAGATTAACCATATATTCACAAATGTTTCTGATTTCACTCCGAACGCGTGTAGAATTGATGCGATCATATCTTGCTCTATTTTGTGCCATTTAAAGCGTTTAATATCTCGTTTGAAAGACCATACCGAGTTCTCAAACTTGTCTTCAGGCGATGGTTTCAAAATATTAAGGGATGATTGCCTAATTACTAAAATACATTGTATTTACGCTAAAAGTGCTCTATTTTAGCTAAAAACGCTAAATCATAGAGATAAGGCTAAGTATTTGTGACACTCATATCTTGCTGTGTGTTTATCCGTTTGGAGCGTATTATATCTCGTTGGAAAGATAGATCGGAGCTCTAAAGCTATTGTTCCAACTTCATTAACAATGCATTAATTAAAAGTTATAGATTAACGATATATTCACAAATGTTTCTGATTTCACTCCGAACTCGTGTAGAATTTGATGCGATCATATCTTGCTCTAATTTGTGCCGTTGAAAACGTTTAATATCTCGTTGGAATGATCTTACCGAGTTCTAAAACTTGTCTTCAGGCGCTGGTTTCAAAATATCAAGGGAGGATTGCCTAATTACTAAAATATACTATATTTACGCTAAAAGGGCTCTATTTTCGCTGAAAACGCTAAATCATAGAGATAAGGCTAAGTATTTGTGACACTCATATCTTGCTGTGTGTTTATCCGTTTGGAGCGTATTATATCTCTTTGGAAAGATAGATCGGAGCTCTAAAGATATTGTTCCAACTTCATTTACAATGCAATAATTAAAAGTTACGGATTAACCATATATTCACAAATGTTTCTGATTTCACTCCGAACTCGTGTAGAATTTTATGTGATCATATCTTGCTCTATTTTGTGCCGTTGAAAGAGTTTAATATCTAGTTGGAAGGATCTTACCGAGTTCTAAAGCTTGTCTTCAAGAACTGGTTTCAATTTTTTTGGATGAAATGTAAGTATATATAAAACACCCAAAAGTAACATTTTACAATGTATCACACAAACTCAAAGAAAAAGAAGCTATCTAAGTTAGATAAATCTAACATAAATAAAATGCATCATCAAAATAATGGGACAGCCCCCATATCCACATCATCAGATAAACCAAGTTCAACAACAATCATCAAGCGAAGAAGTTAGCCTAACCCTATTTGAACAGGATCCGCTTCCTTCCCTTTCTTTGTCTCCCTATATTGGTTGATTTTTTCCCAAAATTCATCAAGAATTTTTTGTTCCTCCTCATCCGAGAAAGAGTCTTCTTCATCTGACTCCTCTTCGTTTGAATCTTCCTCCCCCTCCGGTTCCGGCAAGACAGTCGGTTCATGCGGTATAGTTTCCTCGGGCGGGGCCATTTTTTTCACCCTTACCCCGTCTTCAATGCCCCTTTCTTCCGCCTCATTCACACTTTTGTCTGTTCCCTTATCCTTTGGTGCGTTCTTTTCCTTTTCAGCAATAGTCTCCTCCTGTTCTTTTGCTGCCAATTTCTTGCAAATAAATGGGTTGTGCCCATACATTTTACAATGAAAGCAAAAGTTTGGGAAGGTTTCATAAACCACCATTTGGTTGACTACCTTACGGGAGGGTAATCGTATTGGAAATGATAACGGGGGTGGTTTAGAGACATCAACCTCAATCAGAACTCTAGCAAAGTGGTAATTGGTTCTATTTTGGGATTGTTCTTGCAAAACTGGATTTCGTTGGTTTGAGACATACGTATCTAGGTCTGTAGCAGCCCTGCGCGATGCGGAAATCTAATCGCGAGTTTGGGGGAAATACCAGGATGCGAACTACTCGGTCCTCCTCTAGGTTTGATGTGTTGGGAGATATTGATGTTGAATTTCCTGTAATACGTGCAGCAAATCCTTCTGCGAACAAGAAACTACCAGAAACTGGTACAGTGGTTGAGGTCGCTGCGCAAAATGCTGGGAAACCACCTGCGAATAGGGGCCTTTCTTCTGCAAACAAGGAGGTCAATACTGCTGGTACAGGGGATGTGGTTGATTTCACTACTAAAACCCCTGCAACTGAGGAGAAGGAGCCTGCTAAGGTTGCGGAGGGAAATAAACCTGCGAACAAGAACCCGGTGCCAGAATTGCAGATTACCCCGTCCAGATTCACAGTTTTAGAAACCATGGATGAAGACTTCCCAGGATTGCAGGCTGCAAACTTGAAACTGGGTAAAAAACCTGCTGCTAAGCCTAAATCTCCTGGCCTTGTCACTCCGGATGCCACAACTGGGAAGGACTCTGGCCACACTTTCAAGGCTGCTCCAGATATACCAAAACCAAGCTCAGGAACTGCTGGAATCTCTGCTGCAAAAATCACAGGTCCTCCTGGGACTGCTAGCTCCCATGGCGCAGAAGATGCTGGACAGAATGTGGGGAGTGCTGCTGCACATATGCAGGCCACTTCTATTTCGTTGAAAGCTGCGGGTGTTGGACAAGCTAATGGCAGGGAAGTGCAAAAACCGTGGTCTTCACTTTTCAAAGACAATCGTGACCCTTCCAATGGCTTGAAATTGAGGTATATCCCGCCGAAAGGCACTTCTTTAGATTTCACGGATAGAGTCTTGCCCTCTATGGTTGACATGTGGGGATTTTGTCTTGTGGGGTTCCTTACCGGGAAATTTCCGGGTCTTAAAGCTGTCCATAACTTGAAGAATACTTGGGGAGTGAGTTGTATGGTTGACACACATAGCAAAGGATGGATTATTTTCAAATTTAAAAATGATGAAGATAGGTCAAAAGTGTTGAATGGAGGTCCTTATACCATCTTTGGGATGCAACTCATGTTAAAAACACTTTCGGAAGACTTCTCCTTTGATGATGATGAATTTCTTAAAGTACCCATTTGGGTAAAATTTCCTAATCTACATATGAAACTTTGGAATGAGGAGGCCATGAGTGAAGTTGCATCAAGAACTGGTTTCAAAATATCAAGGGATGATTTCCGAATTACTTAAATACACTGTATTTACGCTAAAAGAGCTCTATTTTCGCTGAAAACGCTAAATCATAGAGATAAGGCTATGTACTTGTGACACTCATATCTTGCTGTGTGTTTATCCGTTTGGATCGTATTATATCTCGTTGGAAAGATAGATCGGAGCTCTAAAGCTATTTTTCCAACTTCATTTACAATGCATTAATTAAAAGTTACAGATTAACCATATGTTCACAAATGTTTCTTATTTCACTCCGAACTCGTGTAGAATTTTATGCGATCATATCTTGGTCTATTTTTTGCCGTTGAAAGCGTTTAATATCTCGTTGGAAACATCTTAGCGAGTTCTAAAACTTGTCTTCAGGCGCTGGTTTCAAAATATCAAGGGATGATTGCCTAATTACTAAAATACACTTTATTTACGCTATAAGTGCTCTATTTTTGCTGAAAACGCTAAATCATAGAGATAAGGCTAACTATTTGTGACATTCATATCTTGCTGTGTGTTTATCCGTTTGGAGCGTATTATATCTCGTTTGAAAGATAGATCGGAGCTCTAAAGCTATTGTTCCAACTTCATTTACAATGCATTAATTTAAAGTTACAGATTAACCATATATTCACAAATGTTTCTGATTTCATTCCGAACTCGTGTAGAACTTGATGCGATCATATCTTGCTCTATTTAATGCCGTTGAAGGCGTTTAATATCTCGTTGGAAAGATCATACCGAGTTGTAAAACGTGTCTTCAGGCGCTGGTTTCAAGATATCAAAGGAGGATTGCCTAATTACTAAAATACACTGTATTTACGTAAAACGTGCTCTATTTTCGCTGAAAATGCTAAATCATAGAGATAAGGCTAAGTATTTGTGACACTCATATCTTGCTGTGTGTTTATACGTTTGGAGCGTATTTTATCTCGTTGGGAAGATAGGTCGGAGATCTAAAGCTATTGTTCCAACTTCATTTACAATGCATTATTTAAAAGTTACAGATTAACCATGTGTTCACAAATGTTTCTGATTTCACTCCGAACTCGTGTAGAATTTGATGCGATCATATCTTGCTGTATTTTTTGCCGTTGAAAACGTTTAATATCTCGTTGGAAAGATCTTACCGAGTTCTATTTTTTTTTTGGATAAAATGTAAATATATATATATCCAAAGTGTTTATGTACATCTGTACAATAGCAAAAACAACATATAAGGGGCATCCCAAGAAAGGATATCCCATCACCTCCAAAACCCAAAAAGAATAGCACCTTCCTAGCTACAATTATATGATAGCCATTACAAAAAGATGGGTGACGAGTGAGCAAAAACAGTTAGAATGTTATCCTATGAATTGGATACATAGAATAAAGTACTTTGTAGACCATAAATTTGATATGCTTAACCATATCCTCCACGGTAGTCTTGGTCTTTTCAAAACAAATCATGTTCCTCATCTTCCACGTCCAATAGACGGTATAACAAAAAGCTAGTCGCACTCATTTGTCCTTTGCGTGTGCCACATTCTGCTCCTTCTTGATCCATTTTATAGCACTCAGCAGCGTAGCCATCCTCCTTGACATCCCAAGCCAACTCCTTATTGAATTCCAAACCTGTCCTGTAAAATTACATTCAAAATAGAGGTGTGGCACAGATTCCGGGCCACCCTTGCAAAAGTGACAGCAATTGGTTACATCTAAAAACCCCAAACAGTCATAAGTAGCTAGCCTACCCCGAAGGGCAAGCCAAGTTATAAATGAAAATTTGGGGGGGATATAGCTTTTCCATATAAAAGACATCCATATATGGCTTGTAGTTTTAGTTCTAAGTAACTCATATACTTTGGATGAGGACAGCCTTCCATTTAGGGAAGAACTCCCTAGAAATGTCACGGCCTCCCCCACCGAGGGAAATTTGGAAACAATCATATCCCGGATAAGCCCAATAGCCTTCATAAGCCGAGAGTCTTTAACATGTGGAACAAAAGTCCACACATCTCTACCTTGGAGATACACCCCATGGACCCACCTTACCCACAAAGAGTCTTGTTTAGAGTGTATGTTCCAAAGAGTTCGTGAGATTAAGGCATTATTCCATACTTTCGTATCCCTAATACCCAAACCCCCTCACTCTTTCGAAGACATACATCACACCATGCAACCCTAGCATGTTTACTACCCCAAAGAAAAATTCTACACAAAGAAGTGATTCTATCAAGGATGGCCCTCGGCATAGGGAAAATTCCTAGCCAAAACGCTTGAACCCCTTGCATGACCGAGGTTATCAACTCCACTTTACCTGCATAAGACAGAGTTTTTGGGTTCCACGCATTAAGATAATCTGTAACTCTGTCAATCAGAGGAGAGAACTGAGCCACAGATATATTAAGAGGAGCAAGGGGAATACCCAAATATCTAACAAGAAAGGATCCTTGTTGAAAACCCACCCTTTCAAGAATATAGGGAATTCTACTCTCCACATTACCCCCTAAAAAGATATTAGATTTGTCAAGATTGACCAACAGGCCAGAGGCATGTCCAAACTCAGTCAGAGCATCAACTAATATCTTGATGGAAGGGTAATTTGCCTTAGAAAACAACATCAAATCGTCAGCATACTCCAAATGAGTTATTTTAAGTTTAGAGCACAAAGGATGATAACGGAAACTAGGATTAGAAGTCCTTGTCTCTAACAGCCTTGAAAAATACTCTAAACAAATCACAAATAACAAAGGAGAGATCGGATCCCCCTGCCTTAAGCCCCTTTTTCCCTCAAACCATCCATGGAGAGAGCCATTAATGGAGATAGAGAAAGAGGAGGTCGTGACACATTCCATAATCCATCTAACAAACAGAGAGGGGAGACCAATATCAAGCAAAACATTTTCAAGAAACTCCCATGAGACAGTGTCATAGGCTTTTCTAAGATCAATTTTAAGCATACATCTTGGAGAAGGCCTCTTTCTAGTATAACCCCTCACTAACTCTTGCGCCAAGAAGATGTTGTCAGACATCAGTCTTCCATCTACAAAAGCTCCATGTGAGAGATTGATAACCCCAGAAAGGCACGGCCCAAGACGTGCTGAAAGGATCTTAGTAATAACCTTATAAGTGACATTAGTACACGAAATGGGTCTAAAATCCGAGACAGTGGGAGAGTGGTTTGTCTTCGGAATAAGTGACACAACAGTGTGATTAACCTGTTTGAGCATTTTTCCCGAAACAAAGAACTCTCTCACAGCCTCACACACATCTTTCCCAACCAGATTCCAATTATTTTTAAAGAAAGCTGAGGAAAATCCATCTGGTCCGGGCGCTTTATCACCTCCAATATAAAAAACCGCCTCCTTTATATCCTTATCAGTCACAGGGCTAATAAGGCTATAATTAAGAGCTTGATTAACTATACTTCCAGATTTCATGACCCCCGGGTCATAACCATTTATGGGCACATGTGTACCAAACAAACCTTTGAAGAAAGCTAT
>CAMAPE010000015.1:1955000-1965000 GCA_945859875.1 Cuscuta europaea | reverse complement strand
ATTATACTTATCATTATTACTATTATTATTATTAGGGATATTATTATTATTGTTATTTTATTAATATTATTATTATTATTATTATTATTGTTATTATTATTATTATTATTATAATTATTATTATTATTTTTATTATTATTATTACAAATGTTTCTGAATTCACTCTAAACGTGTGTAGAAATTGTTTAATATCTCGTTGGAAAGATCTTACCGAGTTCTAAAACTTCTTTTCAGGCGCGGGTTTCAAAATATTAAGGATGATTTCCTAATTACTAAAATACACTGTATTTATGCTAACAGTGTTCTATTTTCGCTGAAAACGCTAAATCATAGAGATAAGGCTAAGTATTTGTGACACTCATATCTTGCTGTGTGTTTATCCATTTGGAGCGTATTATATCTCGTAGGAAAGATAGATCGGGGATCTAAAGCTATTGTTCCAACTTCATTTACATTGCATTAATTAAAAGTTAGAGATTAATCATATATTCACAAATGTTTCTGATTTCACTCCGAACTCGTGTAGAATTTGATACGATCATATCTTGCTCTATTTTGTGCCGCTGAAAGCGTTTAATATCTCGTTGGAAAGATCTTACCGAGTTCTAGAACTTGTCTTCAGGCTCTGGTTTCAAAATATCAAGGGGTGAATGCCTAATTACTAAAATTCACTGTATTCACGCTAAAAGTGCTCTATTTTCGCTGAAAACGCTAAATCATAGGGATAAGGCTATGTATTTGTGTCACACATATCTTGCTGTGTGTTTACCCGTTTGGATCGTCTAATATCTCGTTAGAAAGATAGATCGGAGCTCTAAAGCTATTGTTCCAACTTCATTTACAATGCATTAATTTAAAGTTACAGATTAACCATATATTCAGAAATATTTCTTATTTCACTCCGAACTCGTGTAGAATGTGAGGCGATCACATCTTGCTTTATTTTGTGCCTATGAAAGCGTTTAATATCTCGTTGGAAAGATCTTACCGAGTTCTTAAACTTTTCTTCAGGCGCGGGTTTCAAAGTATCAAGGGTTGATTGCCTAATTACTAAAATACACTGTATTTACGCTAAAAGTGCCCTATTTTCGCTGAAAACGCTAAATCATAGAGATAAGGCTAAGTATTTGTGACACTCATATCTTGCTGTGTGTATATCCATTTGGAGCGTATTTTATCTCGTTGGAAAGATAGATCGGAGATCTAAAGCTATTGTTCAACTTCATTTACAATGCATTAATTAAAAGTTACAGATTAACCATATATTCACAAATGTTTATGATTTCACTCCGAACTCGTGTAGAATTTGATGCGATCATATCTTGCTCTATTTTGTGCCGTTGAAAGAATTTAATATCTCGTTGGAAAGATCTTACCGGGTTCTAAAACTTGTCATCAGGCGCTGATTTCAAAATATCAAGGGATGATTTCCTAATTACTGAAATACAATGTATTTACGCTAAAAGTGCTCTATTTTTTATGAAAACGCTTAATCATAGAGATAAGGCTAAGTATTTGTGACACTCATATCTTGCTGTGTGTTTATCCGTTTGGATCATATTATATCTAGTTGGAAAGATAGATCGGAGCTCTAAATCTATTGTTCCAACTTCATTTACAATGAATTAATTAAAAGTTACAGATTAACCATATATTCACAAATGTGTCTGATTTCACTCCGAACTCGTGTAGAATTTGATGCGATCATATCTTGCTCTATTTTGTGCCGCTGAAAGCGTTTAATATCTCGTTGGAAAGATCATACTGAGTTCTAGAACTTGTCTTCAGGCGCTGGTTTCAAAATATCAAGGGATGATTGCCTAATTACTAAAATTCACTGTATTTTCACTAAAAGTGCTCTATTTTCGCTGAAAACGCTAAATCATAGGGATAATGCTAAGTATTTGTGTCACTCATATCTTGCTGTGTGTTTATCCATTTGGATCGTATTATATCTCGTAGGAAAGATAGATCGGAGCTCTAAAGCTATTGTTCCAACTTCATTTACAATGCATTAATTAAAAGTTACAGATTAACCATATATTCACAAATGTTTCTGATTTTACACCGAACTCATGTAGAATTTGACGCGATCATATCTTGCTCTATTTTGTGCCGTTGAAAGCGTTTAATATCTCAATGGAAATATCTTACCGAGTTCTAAACCTTGTCTTCAGGCGCTGGTTTCAAAATATCAAGGGATGATTGCCTAATTACTAAAATACACTGTATTTACGCTAAAAGTGCTCTATTTTGGCTGAAAACGCTAAATCATAGAGAAAAGGCTAAAGATATGTGACATTCATATCTTGCTGTGTGTTTATCCGTTTTGGGCGTATTATATCTCGTTGGAAAGATATATCGGAGCTCTAAATCTATTGTTCCAACTTCAATTACAATGCATTAATTAAAAGTTACAGATTAACCATATATTCACAAATGTTTCTGATTTCACCCCGAACTCGTATAGAATTTGATGCGATCATATCTTGCTCTATGTTGTGCCGTTGAAAGCGTTTAATATCTCGTTGGAAATATATTACCGAGTTCTAAAACTTGTATTCAGGCGCTGGTTTAAAAAAATCAAGGTATTATTGCCTAATTACTAAAATACACTGTATTTACGCTAAAGATGCTCTATTTTAGCTGAACACGCTAAATCATAGAGATAAGGCTAAGTATTTGTGACACTCATATCCTGCTGTGTGTTTATCCGTTTGGGGCGTATTATATCTCGTTGGAAAGATAGATCGGAGCTCTAAAGCTATTGTTCCAACTTCATTTACAATGCATTAATTAAAAGTTACAGATTAACCCTTAATAAACAATTGTTTCTGATTTCACTCCGAACTCGTGTAGAATTTGATGCGATCATATCTTGCTCTATGTTGTGCTATTGAAAGCGTTTAATGTGCCGTTGAGAGCGTTTAATATCTCGTTGGAACGATCTTACCTAGTTCTAAAACTTGTCTTCTGGCGCTGGTTTCAAAATATAGGGGGAGGATTGCTTAATTACTAAAATACACTGAATTTACCCTAAAAGTGCTCTATTTTCGCTGAAAACGCTAAATCATAGATATAAGGCTAAGTATTTGTGACACTCATATCTTGCTGTGTGTTTATCCGTTTGGAGCGTATTATATCTCGTTGGAAAGATAGATCGGAGCTCTAAAGCTATTGTTCCAACTTCATTTACAATGCATTAATTCAAAGTTACAGATTAACCATATATTCACAAATGTTTCTAATTTGACTCCGAACTCGTGTAGAATTTGATGCGATCATATCTTGCTCTATTTTGTGCCGTTCAAAGCGTTTTATATCTCGTTGGAAACATCATACCGAGTTCTAAAACTTGTCTTCAGGCGTAGTTTCAAAATATCAAGGGATGATTGCCACATTACAAAAATACACTGTATTTACGGTAAACGTGCTCTACTTTCGCTGAAAACGCTAAATCATAGAGATAAGGCTAATTATTTGTGACACTCATATCTTGCTGTGTG
Source organism: Cuscuta europaea (assembly GCA_945859875.1). Taxonomy (NCBI): domain Eukaryota; kingdom Viridiplantae; phylum Streptophyta; class Magnoliopsida; order Solanales; family Convolvulaceae; genus Cuscuta; species Cuscuta europaea. The sequence continues at coordinate 1,961,494 of CAMAPE010000015.1, read as the reverse complement.
TTTATCCGTTTGGAGCGTATTATATCTCGTAGGAAAGATAGATCGGTTCTCTAAAGCTATTGTTCCAACTTCATTTACAATGAAATAATTAAATGTTACAGATTAACCATATATTCACAAATGTTTCTGATTTCACTCCGAACTCGTGTAGAATTTGATGCGATCATATCTTGCTCTATTTTGTGCCGTTGAAAGCGTTTAATATCTCGTTGGAAAGATCTTACCATGTTCTAAAACTTGTCTTCAGGAGCTGATTTCAAAATATCAAGGGATGATTGCCTAATTACTAAAATACACTGAATTTACGCTAAAAGTGCTCTATTTTCTCTGAAAACGCTAAATCATAGAGATAAGGCTAAGTATTTGTGACACTCATATCTTGCTGTGTGTTTATCCGTTTCGAGCGTATTATATCTCGTTGGAAAGATAGATCGGAGCTCTAAAGCTATTGTTCCTACTTAATTTACAATGCATTAATTAAAAGTTACAGATTAACTATATATTGACAAATGTTTCTGATTTCACTCCGAACTGGTGTAGAATTTGATGCGATCATATCTTGCTCTATTTTGTGCCGTTGAAAGCGTTTAATATCTCGTTAGAATGATATTGTCGAGTTCTAAAAGATGTCTTCAGGCGCTGGTTTCAAAATATCAAGGGATGATTGCCTAATTACTAAAATACACAGTAGTTACGCTAAAAGTGCTCTATTTTCGCTGAAAACGCTAAATCATAGAGATAAAGATAAGTATTTGTGACACTCATATCTTGCTGTGTGTTTATCCGTTTGGAGCGTATTATATCTCGTTGGAAAGATATATCGGAGCTCTAAAGCTATTGTTCCAACTTCATTCACAATGCATTAATTAAAAGTTACAGATTAACCATATATTCACAAATGTTTCTGATTTCACTCCGAACTGGTGTAGAATTTGATGCGATCATATCTTGCTCTATTTTGTGCCGTTGAAAGCGTTTTATATCTCGTTAGAAAGATATTATCGAGTTCTAAAACATGTCTTCAGGCGCTGGTTTCAATTTGTTTTTTGGGTGAACTGTAAGTATATTAAACACACCCAAAGAAAAGGGGGGTGGAAGAATGTACAGGTAAAGAACAAAAATGCAAGGTTATCCAACAAGGATAACCTTTCCCAAGCAGAACAAAAGGCCACGGCCAGCACCCCAAAAACAGTGGGGTGAGGCCCCAAAAACCAACAAAACCTGCCTCATACAAGTTCCAATCACCAAAACGTGATGGTCAAAAAAGCAACATAAAAAATGGACAAGTTCATAAGGATAAAGCTTATAAATGAGCTTGTAAACCATATGCTGAATCTTGGCAAAAACATCATCTTCTCTTGGAACAAGGCCGTCAAAACAAGTAGCATTCCGAGTTCTCCAAATCCAATAGATGGAGTAGCAGAAAGCAATCCTAGCCGCTTTAGCCTTTACACCTGCTCCTTGCCTCTTCCTCTTTATCCACTTCATGGCACTTTGTAAGGTTCCCATCTCCCATGGAAAATCCAGCCAAGTCTTCACTTTATGCCAAACCTTTCCTGCAAAAGCACAAGCAAAAAAGAGGTGTGGTACCGTTTCCGGACCACCCTTACACAAAGGGCAAATATTAACCACATCCAACCTATGAAGATTGTCAAAAGTGGCAAGCCGGTTCCGGAAAGCCAACCAAACCGTGAAGGAGAACTTAGGGGGGATATAGTTCTTCCAAATGAAAGACATCCACATATGAGTACCCCCCTTCATTCTAAGGAGATTATAGACTTTAGCCGAGGACAGCTTGCCATTGTTTTGGCAACCTTGAAGAAAAGTAACCGCATCATGAATGTTATCAAAGTGGCTCAAAACTTGGTCACGAATCCGGGCAATCTTTTTAATCAGTTGGGAGTCTCTTTTGTGAGGTGTAAACTCCCAAACACCTCTACCATTAAGATAAACACCATGAATCCATCTAACCCAAAGGTTATCCTTTTTAATATGGATATCCCAAAGGGTCTTAGCTAAAAGGGCCGAGTTCCAAACATGGGTGTCATGTATGCCTAGCCCACCTTCCTCTTTAGGAAGGCAAACATCAGCCCATGCCACTCTAGCAAATTTGCACCCCCAAAGGAATATACGGCACATAGAAGTGATTCTGTCCAAAACAGCCTTAGGGATAGGGAGAGCTTGGAGCCAAAAAGAGTGAACTCCTTGTATCACAGATTTAATAAGCTCAACTCTCCCGGCATAGGAAAGGGACTTGGTGTTCCAAGCAGTAATGAAGTTGGTAATAGACTCCAAAAGAGGAGCATATTGTGCCACCGCAATCTTAAGAGGTGCTAAGGGAATGCCCAGATATCTAACAGGGAAAGTCCCCTCTTTGAAATCAATTAAGTCAAGGATATGGGCAAGGTCATAATCAGCAAGACCCCCAAGATAGATGTTAGACTTCTCAAAATTAACCTTGAGACCGGAGACAGTCCCAAACTCCTCAAGAGCATCAATGAGGACTTTAATAGAGGGGTAATCCCCTCTAGAAAAGAGCATGATATCATCAGCATAAGCAACATGGGAGATATTGAGTTTACCACACTTTGGGTGGAACTTAAAAGAAGAGACTTTAGTTCTCATATGAAGCAATCTAGAGAAATATTCAAGGCAAATAACAAAGAGGAGGGGTGACATAGGGTCACCTTTCCGGAGCCCCCTCTTATCTTTGATATGTCCATGTAGTATCCCATTAATGGAAATAGAATATGAAGAAGTGGAAACACATTCCATAATCCACTGAACAAATCTAGTAGGAAAGCCAATGGTAAGCAAAACATTCTTAAGAAAATCCCAAGAAATAGTGTCATAGGCTTTCCTAAGATCAACCTTGATCATAGATCTAGGAGACATACGCTTCCTTGTATAGCCTTTGACAAGCTCTTGAGCAATGAAAACATTATCAAGCATAAGCCTCCCATCAATAAAATCCCCTTGAGCGGGATCAATAAGCTCAGGTAAACAAGGAATCATCCTAGAGGCGATGATTTTAGTAATCACCTTATAGATGACATTAGTGCAAGATATGGGCCTGAAATCAGCCGCGCTAGGGTCATGAGAAGTCTTGGGTAAGAGAGCAACAACCGTATGGTTGGTTTGTTTCAACAGCTTGCCCAAATTAAAGAAGCCCTTAACGGCCAAAACTACATCATGGCCAACAATGTCCCAATTATGCTTTAAAAGGCAGAAGTATAACCATCCGGCCCCGGAGATTTATTATCTCCAATATCAAAGAGGGCGTTTTTAATCTCAATGTCAGAGATCGGGGCAATGACATCAATAGCTTTGGAGCTATCAAGACATTTACCAGAAAGGATAATGTTATGGTCAATCTCCACATTAGGGTCAGAAGATCCAAACAGATCTGTATAGAATCTAACAAACTCCCCCGCAACTTGGTCCAAAGAAGTAGTAGGATTGCCATTAGCAAGCTTAATAGATGTAATGGAATTCTTAACCACATTCTTTCTGACAATAGAGTGAAAGTATTTGGTACCACGATCACTTTGGAATAAGTGATTAGCTTTAGCCTTTTGTCTAAAGAAATCCTCCTCGGCCTTCTTTAAATAAAGGGCATTATTCTTGGCCAAAGCAAGCTCCTTTTTAATGTCCTCATCTAGAGGGGAAAGTATTAAAAGAGCATGAACTCTTTTATATTCAATCTTGGCAGCCTTGGCCCTTTCGGAAATGTGCCCAAAAGCATTAAAATTAAGCTCTTTCAAAGGCCCTTTGAGTCTTTTAAGCTTGCGGGCAAGCCTAAATTGAGGAGTACCATGTAACTCTTGAAACCAATGATTAGTCAAGATATTAGTAAAGGCTTCGTGCTTAAGCCACATGTTGAAAAATTTGAAAGGTCTAGACCCCACACGCATGTTATGACCAATAGTAACTAAAGAAGCACAATGATCACAATCTACTTCCATCTCAAAGAAATGAGTGTTATACGTAATATTGTTGGCAGCCCAAAGTGAATTCATAAGAACTCGATCAAGCTTAGCCCAAAGAGAGCCCCTATTCCAAGTAAGAAACTCCCCGGTGGAAGGAGTGTCCACAAGGTTAGTTTCAATCTTAAAGTTATTCAAATCTTGGATATAGTAAGCCGAAGGTGGAGTAGGCCCAATCCTCTCAATAGGGCTGCCAACACAGTTAAAGTCACCCAAAACAAGCCAAGGGACACTAATATTGGGTTCAAAAGAAGCAATATGGCCCCAAAGGTTCCTTCTATCCAACACGGTATAGAGGGCATAGGCAAAAGTCACAAGAAACATGTTGTGAGTAGTCAAACATTTAATCTTACAGTGGATATGTTGCTTGTCAATCTCCAAAGCAAAAAGCTCCACAAAATTAGGATCCCACAAAAGGGCCATCCTACCACCCTCAATTTTGTCAAAGTTTGTAATAGCATGCCAATTGGGCAGCCTATTAGACAAGAACTTATCAAAATTAGGGGTAGAAAGTTTGGTTTCAAGTAGGCAGCAAACATGAACATGATTAGTACGCATAAAAGAGACAACGGTATTATGTTTTGAGACCTTATTAAGGCCTCTAATATTCCAAGAGGACACTAACATAAAAACAATGCTAGTTTTTAGGTCTCTCCCCCTCTTTAGCACGTTTCACCAAAACCTTCTTTTGGAGAGGCCTAAATTTAGGCCTCGGTTTGTATCTATCCATAAATAGAAAGTATACACGTTCCATGAAAAGAGAGGAAACATGGTATCCCCCTTCCAAGTTGTGCAATCCGGGCAAAGATTCAAGGCATTCCAAAGTGAAAGTAATGCCCATATTCATGCCATTAGTAGTATTTTCCAAATAGTTACCAAGTCTCATTATCTCACCCTTAATATCCCCAAGATGTTTAAGGTAGATATCCGGCCCTTTGTCCTTATGGAAGTCAATTTTAACAACAACATCATCAAGGAATGCCTCACGAATATCATGTACCATACGGATGGTATTAGGAGTATGCCTCCTCGGATCTTTAAGCTTATAGGCATTACCTTGTAAGCAACCTTTTTCGTAAAATTGGTTAAGATAATGTCTATAAACACCTTTCAAAAAAGTAGAAGAGTACAAATAGTCCTCCTTATTAGGCTTAACTCCCGGCAGCCCTTCAAGACATGTTTTAGTAAAGCTAAGACCGGGGGTATCCTCCCCAACCATACAAAGGTTTTCATTCAATTTAATGGTAGGAACATCAACCTCACTTTGATGCTTAACCTTAATGATAGGGGAGAGATTCTCCTCGGGTTCCATGTCAACCACAACTTCATCATCGAAGGTATCAAGAAGAGTAGTTGTAATAGTGCGACCAGTTTGGTAGATGGTAGTATCATCTTTATTAGCCTCGGTAGGATTAGTACCATTAGTACTATCCTCATCTTCAATAGTGTACTTACTAGTACCTTTTCTAAGTCTATTCACCTTAAAGAAGGGGTGATCAACTTTTTTGGTCAAATTGCCATCCAAGTGTTGGTTGGCCAAGTTAACATGCTCCTTTCCTTCCCTATGTTTAGGAAGGTTCTTAACCACCTCACTTTCACCATTATTAGGATCATTGGAGCTAGTATTAACTCCATTAGCCTCCTTATCCTTTCTTTCATTTTCGGCCAAAACCTTACAAGTAAAGGCATGATGGCCGAAAGTTTTACAATGAAAACAGTAGTTAGGGTATGTTTCATACCTAACATATTGAGTGTGCAACCTGCCATTAGGAAGTTTAATCTTAAATTGAAGAGGTGGAGCTTTAGAAGCATCAATCTCAATTAAGACTCTAGCAAAATGGGATCTCACTTTTTCTTGAGTGACCCTATCCGTAGCAATAGGCACTCCCACTCTAGAGGCAATTTCACTAATGATGTCCTCTTCCCATAACCTCATGGGTAAGTGAGGGAATTGGACCCAAATGGGCAGCTTCAAGAATTCATCACTATCCATGGAAAAGTCATCCGAAAGTTGTTTCAAAGGGAAAGATTTCCCAAGTATAGTGTGGGGCCCACAAGTAAGGACTTTAGTTCTATCATCATCATTCTTAAACTTGAAAATGACCCACCCTTTGTCATGGGATCTAACTTGACATGGGACATTCCATTTAGTCATCATCTCATGGATAGCTTTAAATCCGGGGAATTTGCCATCAAAATAAGCAACAAGGCAAAAGCCCCATATTTCAATCATTGAGGCCATTTTCCTATTGGAAAGATCCACAAAATCCCCAACCGGTTCAATGTACTTAAGCTTCATACCCTTCTCGGGTTCCCTATTATCTTTGAATAGAGAGGCCCAAGGTAGAGAGGGGGTGGTTTTGCCACTTTTATGGCCACGGGGTTAGAGGCCAAGGCAACATTGGAGTTGGTAACAATAGGAGGAGTAGTACCAGCCTCATTGTTAGTAGCTTTACCAACAACATCATTAGAGGCATTGGTTTCTCCATTCAAAGAACCAACCACAAC
>CAMAPE010000015.1:1880000-1950000 GCA_945859875.1 Cuscuta europaea | reverse complement strand
AATAATAATTATAATAATGATGATGATGATAATAATAATGATAATAATAATGATAATAATAATGATAATAATAAAAATAATGATGACAATAATAACAATGATAATAATAAGAATGATAATAATAACAATGATAATAATAACAATGATAATAATAACAATGATAATTATAATAATAATAATGATAATAATAATAATAATGATGATGATAATAATATTAATAATATTAATAATAATAATAATAATAATAATAGTAACAATAACAATAACAATAATAATAATAATAATAATAATAATAATAATTATGATAATAATAATAATAATGATGATAATAATATTAATAATAATAATAATAATAATAATAACAATAACAATAACAATAATAATAATAATAATAATAATAACAATAATATCCCTTGATATTTTGAAACCAGCGCCTGCCGTCAAGTTTTAGAACTCGGTAAGATCTTTCCAACGAGATACTAAACTTTTTCAACGGCACAAAATAGAGCAAGATATGATCGCATCAAATTCTACACGAGTTCCGAGTGAAATCAGAAACATTGGTGAATATATGGTTAATCTATAACTTTTAATTAATGCATTGTAAATGAAGTTGGAACAATAGTTTTAGAGCTCTGATCTATCTTTCCAACGAGATATATTACGCTCCAAACGGATAAACACACAACAAGATATGAGTGTCACAAATACTTAGCCTTATCTCTATGATTTAGCGTTTTAAGCGAAAATAAGGCACTTTTAGCGTAAATAAAGTGTATTTTAGTAATTAGGCAAACATCCCTTGATATTTTGAAACCAGCGCCTGAAGACAAGTTTTAGAACTCGGTAAGATGTTTCCAACGAGATATTAAATGCTTTCAACGGCACAAAATAGAGCAGGATATGATCGCATCAAATTATACACGAGGTCGCAGTGAAATAAAAAACATTTGTGAATATATGGTTAATCTGTAACTTTTATTTAATACATTATAAATGAAGTTGGAACAATAGCTTTAGATCCCGATCTATCTTTCCAACGAGATAGAATACGCTCCAAATTGATAAACACACAACAAGATATGAGTGTCACAAATACTTAGCCTTATCTCTATGATTTAGCGTTTTCAGCAAAAATAGAGCACTTTTAGCGAAAATACAGTGTACTTTAGTAATTAGGCAATCATCCCTTGATATTGTGAAACCAGTGCCTGAAGACAAGTTTTAGAACTCTGTAAGATATTTACAACGAGATATTAAACGCTTTCAACGGCACAAATTAGAGCAAGATATGATCGCATCAAATTCTACACGAGTTCAGAGCGAAATCAGAAACATTTGTGAATATATGGTTAATATGTAACTTTTAATTAATGCATTGTAAATGAAGTTGGAACAATAGCTTTAGAGCTCCGATCTATCTTTCCAACCAGATATAATACGCTCCAAACGGATAAACACACAGCAAGATATGAGTGTCACAAATACTTAGCCTTATCTATATGATTTAGCGTTTTCAGCGAAAATAGAGCACTTTTAGCGTAAATACAGTGTATTTTAGTAATTAGGCAATCATCCCTTGATATTCTGAAACCAGATCCTGAAGACAAGTTTAATAACTCGGTAAGATCTTTCCAACGAGATATTAAACGCTTTCGACGGCACAAAATAGAGCATGATATGATCGCATCACATTCTACACGAGTTCGGAGTGAAATCAGAAATATTTGGGAATATATGGTTAATCTGTAACTTTTAACTAATGCATTGTAAATGAAGTTAGAACAATAGCTTTAGAGCTCCGATCTATCTTTCTAACGAGATATAATACGCTCCAAACGGATAAACACACAGCAAGATATGAGTGTCACAAATACTTAGCCTTATCTCTATGATTTAGCGTTTTCAGCGAAAATAGAGCACTTTTAGCGTAAATACAGTGTATTTTAGTAATTAGGCAATAATCCCTTGATATGATGAAACAAAAGCCTGAAGACAAGTTTTAGAAATCGGTAAGATCTTTCCAACGAGATATTAAACGCTTTCAACGGCACAAAATAGAGCATGATATGATCGCATCACATTCTACATGAGTTCGGAGTGAAATCAGAAACATTTGGGAATATATGGTTAATCTGTAACTTTTAATTAATGCATTGTAAATGAAGTTGGAAGAATAGCTTTAGATCTCCGATCTATCTTTCCAACGAGATATAATACGCTCCAAACGGATAAACACACAGCAAGATATGAGTGTCACAAATACTTAGCCTTATCTCTATGATTTAGCGTTTTCAGCGAAAATAGAGCACTTTTAGCATAAATACAGTGTAGTTTAGTAATTAGGAAATCATCCCTTGCTATTTTGAAACCAGCGCCTGAAGACAAATTTAGAACTTGGTAAGATCTTTCCAACGAGATATTAAACGCTTTCAATGGCACAAAATAAAGCAAGATATGATCGCATCAAATTCTACACGAGTTCGGAGTGAAATCAGAAACATTTGTTTATATATGGTTAATCTCTAACTTTTAATTAATGAATTGTAAATGAAGTTGGAACGATAGCTTTAGAGCTCCGATCTATCTTTTCAACGAGATATAATATGCCCCAAACGGATAAACGCGTAGCAGGATATGAGTGTCACAAATACTTAGCCTTATCTCTATGATTTAGCGTTTTCAGCTAAAATAGAGCACTTTTAGCGTAAATACAGTGTATTTTAGTAATTAGGCAATAATCCCTTGATTTTTTGAAACCAGCGCCTGAAGACAAGTTTTAGAACTCGGTAAGATCTTTCAAACGAGATATTAAACGCTTTCAACGGCACAACAAAGAGCAAGATATGATCGCATCAAATTCTACACGAGTTCGGAGTGAAATAAGAAAAACATTTGTGAATACATGGTTAATATGTAACTTTTAATTAATGTAATGTAAATCAAGTTGGAACAATAGCTTTAGAGCTCCGATCTATCTTTCCAACGAGATATAATACGCCCCAAACGGATAAACACACAGCAGGATATGAGTGTCACAAATACTTAGCCTTATCTCTATGATTTAGCGTTTTCAGCGAAAATAGAGCACTTTTAGCGTAAATACAATGTATTTTAGTAATTAGGCAATGATCCCTTGATATTTTGAAACCCGCGCCTGAAGACAAGTTTTAGAACTCTGTAAGATATTTCCAACGAGATATTAAACGCTTTCAACGGCACAAATTAGAGCAAGATATGATCGCATCAAATTCTACACGAGTTCGGAGCGAAATCAGAAACATTTGTGAATATATGGTTAATATGTAACTTTTAATTAATGCATTGTAAATGAAGTTGGAACAATAGTTTTAGAGCTCCGATCTATCTTTCCAACGAGATATAATGTTAGACCCTAGATTTTGATATAACGATTTTGATGATGCCATACCCATCTTTTGTAGCATTTAAATGTTTGCATTTTACTCTCTAGTAGATTCATCTTTTGTAAAAGACTTGTTTGAAAGTGTCTTGTCTGAAATACTAATGAACAAAATAAAGATAACTGGAAAAGAAAATGCAATAAGGTAATATTCTTTTACCTTAAACGGATGCCTTACAAATCCAACCAGTTAAATTTATTTTGTTACATAAGAAACACTAAAAGATTTTGAACAAACAAATTAATTAAACTGGAACACAAAAATGCAATAAGGTATTAATCTTTACCTTAATAGGATTTTCTATCCTACCAGTTTAATTAATGGTTTAAATTCAAAATACAAGTTGGGCCAATCACAACCAAGTATGACCAGAAGTCAAAAGAAAAATGTATGTACCAAATAAATTATACCGGAAAAGAAAAAATGCAATAAGGTAAAAACTACCTTAAAAAGGATATTCAAATCCTACCGGTATATATTTATTTGATTACGAACATTTTTATCAAAAGGCATATTGGTGTGAAAAATGTGTCAAAGAGAGAACAAATAAATGTACAATTTTTAAGTACTAATAAAATTATTACTGGACAATAAAAATGCAATAAGGTAAACTTATTTACCTTTAATAGGATATTTAAATCCTACCAGTATAATTTTATTAGACCTAAAAATTATTCTGTTCGAACACATTGCCTCGTGTTTAATCCAGAGCCAATAAAAAATCCAGCATGGGTGCTAAGGACGTACAACGCATTGGGAAGAACAGTCTATTTGGATAAATGCAGGAGAACTGCAGTAGCTAGGCGGGCAAAACAAAAACAACCCATACATCTCCGAAGAGAAAGATAAACAACAAGTTGTTTATCCTCTGCAATCAAGATTCAACGAACAAGATTGATCTATCCTAACCAACGGATAAGATCGATTGACCGCAGAGCCTATAAATATAGGCAGAAACGAAAGTTTCTAACTAAGCCTGAGTATACTAAGTAGAGAGATATTCCTTTGAGCAAAAAGTGTTGTTCTTTTCACGACTCTCTGCTTAGACTCTTGCTTCACTAAACTTCTTAGTATCAAGCATTCATTGTCAAAATCCTAGAAGTTTAGTTCCTAGTTGGAGGTTAGAACTTTCTTGTAAACCAAACAGATTATTGTTGGAAAACACTTCAGGAGGACAGTTGTTCCCGGCCTGAGTGTTGGTAGATAGGTCAGGAGTACCTTTTGATCCCCACTGGATCAATTGAGAAAAATCTAAAGGATTGAGTAGCTTGGAGTGGTGTTGTATTCCTCGTGAAACACCTACAATCTAGGCCAGAGTTGTCAAGGCTAGATTGGCACTAAGTGTATTGGGCTTAATACATTAGTGAAATCCATTTGAAATAGGATGGGACTGGATATAGGAGGATTACACCACCTCTGAACCAGGATATACTGTGTGTTGATTTACTTTCAGTCAACAAAGCACACACTGAACACTTCTCACATAAAGATTGGAGTTTGCCAGCAGCATCCTAAGCAGTTGTCTTAATTGACTCAACTGCTTATCCTACTGCTTAATCAATCACTCTCTTTGAGATACAAGAGCTTCACCATATCACAACAAAAAGGTCTGTCTCATTAAGTTTTCAGGAAATACCACTTAAGGTATAACAGTTGCCTCAACAGTCTCCTAAGGACTACACAACTGCTGAGCCCATTGCTCACCCAAAAGTATTTCCTGTGAACATCTTGACACTACTAGACCTTTACATCTTTATCTCCAAGAAGTCTGTTCAAAATAATCTCTGTGATTCAGGGTGAAAACCAAGCAGGTACCTCTACAGTTCCCTTACTATCACCTAACTGCCTTACACCTCTGCCTAAGTAAAACCCTCTACATACTTAGCACAAAGCACATCTTCATAAAGCCCACATCATCCTGAGCAACACCATATAATCAAACCTTCCATACCTTCACCATTACTTCACCAGGTGCCTCAGCAGTTCCCTGGTTTCCACCCAACTGCTGAGACAACTGCTCTCATTCAAGGTTGATTATCAATCCACTTCAGTACATCATCAGGAAGCTCTTCCCACTCCCAAAAAGATTCTGAATGAACCCTCATCATACTTCAAGTATTTTGTAAGCAGACGACTAAGCAGTTCCCTGCTTCCTAGCCAACTGCCTAGCCAACTGCTCACCAATAAGCAAAGACTTTCATCCATCACAGAAAGCTGTTACACATTACATAAAGGGTAAAGACTTCCGCTGTGCATCTATTAATCTCTCAAAAGATTATAGATCAACTCTTCTAGAGGGGAATATCTGTAAAGGTCGAAAAGATTTAAAAGTCTATTCACCCCCCCTCTAGACTTTTACCCTATCCGGGACCATCAAGTGGTATCAGAGCGGAGTGTTCTTAGAGTCAGTTTCTGGCTAATTTGAACTAAAGATCCAAACCACTATACTTCCCAAACACTTTCTGAAATGGACAAACGGTTAGCCACAAATTCTTTGTCTAACCAAAACAAGTATGATGACTGGAGAACCAAGGATGTCTGGGATGAGCTCTCAATGATTCAATCAGTTGATGATCAAGAAGGCTCAAGTGATGAAAGCAGTTCATCAGGGAGTAAGGAGGAGACTCTAATCTGTCTCTATGGAATGGACCATCCTGAAAACTCCTCCAACAACTGCTCCTTGATAAGAACAACAAGTATTGAAAATGATGAGGTATTATCCTGTTCTTCAAATAGCTCATATGATTCTAGCTGTTCCAGTGTAGACATGGAGGCATTACTCCATCAATTTGAAAACTTTCAAAAGGATCATCTTCTTTTAATGAACGAAAACTGTAGACTTCAAGAAAATCTAATAGTAGCCCAAGCTCAAATGCGTGAAGTGATAAAGATGAAAGATTTTCTTGAACTCGAAAACATCGTTTTAAAAGAAAGGCTGAGCTCCCTCACCACTCCTATTGGTGAGGAAATCCAAAACAAGAAGAACACAGGATCAGGAGACACACCTTTAGCCCAACCATTGAAACACTCTCCTAAATACTCTCCTATCACAAAACCCACCCCAGATCTACTAGACACAAGGAATTCTAATCACCAACCACCTCACTCCCAAACTCTGTCAAAGAAAAGGACTCAGTCCTCCTCCAGACCAAAATCCAAACTTCCCTACAAATTCAACTCCCTAAATGACCAACCAAATCAAAGAATTGGTTGGCGACCAATTACAAAGACCACCAACACATTTACCAAAAAGCTGATCACTTCTAAAACTCATATTCCTTCTCCCCCACACACAAGGAATAATGAACACAAACATATAGCCTTTCCTCATGGACACACAAATCCAAACGGCTATAGACCCATCAGCTTAAATCCAAATGGTCCTAAATTGGTATGGATGCCCAAACGCATTCAAGGGAAGATGCCCACAAACTTGTGGGCTGTTACTCAAAATCAATGAAAATGGGAAGGTGCTGGAGTAGCCAACATTGAAAAGATTTATCTTCAAGCTACTCCATGCACATGATAGTTAGCAGGGGGCTACTATCAAGTTATGAGATCTGGAAGAAGGACCGAATTTTACAAATTGGGAATGAGAAGAAACCGGAGAAACAAGGGAGCTGGAAGATCCAAATCAAATACGAGCTTTCAATCCAACCTAGGATTGAAGTTCAAACTCAAAAAGCACAAGCCAGCTCCAAGACAATATTCACAATATGACATTCTCCGTGGACATCTGCTAAGATGCCCAAAACAAAGTTGTGCTAACTGGTAAAGGGATAAGAAGAAGCATGGTATTGATTGGAGTTTACAAAAGAATGAATCTGCTCTCCAAAAGCAGGTTCATACATGAGCTAACAATGGCATCACATAATAGCCATCTCAAGCTCAAAAATCATCAAGTGGTACCATCAGGTGGTATCATCAAGTGAGATCTCCATCTCAATTACAGAACTCAAATAAGTAATTGAGCAAACCATGCAAGGGACTTTTCTTGAAACACTGGAAAGGCTCCAAGCTGCCCTCCCAGAAAAGAAGCTCAAAGACCACTGAACTCTGGAATCAGCAGTTGACTCATGTAAGCAGACCACTGCTAGCAGTGGACTACAATGGAAGATCACTGCCAGCAGTTGACTCACTTAAAATCAACTGACCAGACGCTTCAGCTAAATTAAGCACAAAGGCTTAAAAGATCCCAATCTTCACCCTACCAGATGATAAAGGAGGATGAGCAGGTATCTCAAATAAACCATATTGGTTGAACCTACATCCTCCTCAGAAAATTATTGATAACTGGAGAAGCCCTACTGAACTCTGACTGAACACATGCTATGAAAGAAGTACTCAAAGAACATTTCCTGAAAGCTTGTGTCCAGATCCTATCATCATCAAGTGATAGGAACAAAAAGGGTCTCCAAAAATAAAGGAAGGAAAGCATCATTGTTGAGGATAAGGTAAAACTTGTGGCAAAAGGGTACTACAGAGAAGGACTAGATTTTGATAAAACCCCTGCCCAAAGTTGCCCCAGTAACGTCTTACTATCAGAATGAGAGTTGCTTCTCTCTTCTATGGTTCACTAATAAGGTTCTCTGTTGAGGCTCTCTGTTGAGGTTATCTGTTAAAATTCTCTGAGGAGGATCTCTGTTAAGGTTCTCTGTTGAGGTTCTCTGTCAAGGTTCTCTGATGAGGTTCTCTGTTGAAATTATCTCTGAAGAGGATCTCTGGTAACCCAACACCCCAACCTCTGATAAAGCATTTTAATCTCAACAGAAGTACTCCAACAGTACTCAACGTATTCTGGGTCATTTCAACTTCACTATCCAACATCCTTAACAATGTGCTACCCATAAGCAAATTCACATACTGGATGTGCCTTCCTCAAAAAGGTCTACTAAGAAAAGGACTACGTGGAGCAGTCCCCTTGATTTGAAATTAGTAGAGATGAAGCATACAAACCTAATCATTCTCTGGAGTCAGGCAAACTCCAAAAGAATGGTTAACAACACTCTCTAAACATGTTGTGAAAAATGGGTTCACAGAAGACAAAGTAGACAACATGCTATTTAAAGCATGAATCCACAAAGTCTCCACATCAAACCAAGCAAGTGAGTGAAGCAAGACTCAATTCATCTTGACAAAAGCTTGGGATGATAATCAAAGAAGAGGAATTGCCCCGTACCATTCAGGGGGAACTCAACTCATAAATTGAGGGGGAATTCCTAGGCATCTGCTGAGGGGGAACACATACTCCAACTTTTATGAACAGTCACTTGCTCATCTACTCAAATTTCGAGCAACAAACTCAGCAGGTGACTGACTTTCAAAACAGCAGGTGACTGCCCATCAAGCCCACTGCTACATTCTCTAGACACCAACAAGATCCAAGATGACTGCCAAACTACCCACTTCTACAAAGAGATATTGCATATACTCCATCAAAGGAAAGCTCCAAACAATACAGAATATCAACAAAGGGATAAAGAGTATTCTAGGACTCAATTGCAAACTAATCAACTTCAACTGACATAATCCAGAAACCAGATGACTTGACGAACTCTGAGTATCAGGTGGGATTTGTTCAATAAAAGCAAATCAATATGGCAGAGACCAGTCAACGTTCTGGATAACAGAAGGAAATATTCAAAAGAAGAATTAGTCATGATTTACCAGAAACTCTAAATCAGAAGAAAAGAGGATGTCAAAAACAAGAAGAAGATGAGAAATATTGATCATAAAAGACATTGGAGGACAAGAGGCATTACTAGCTCAAGATTGCTAAAAAATCAAAAATCAAACACAAAGGTACGATTTTGATCCATAAATACAGCAGAAGACTCATATATGGATTGAAAGAAGCATACTGCTATTACGTAGAAACTTAATTTTATTAGGAGCATCCTGCCTCTCTGCAGCGTCCTAATAAAACAAAAGTTACCTACAAATATAGTTAGTATACTATTTTTATTACTGTCAAAAATTAGCCATTAACAAGCTAAAACAGTATCCTAGAAATATCCATATTCTGAGCAAACAAGGCATACAAAAAGGAAGTGTCAGACTTACAAACAGAGCAAATTTAAGGACACATGCAACATGCAAGAGCAACACATGCTGATCCGAGTAAACCTACTCAGCGGCTTCATTAATGATGGTCATCAATACCATTTAATGAAATTCTCATACTATCTCTTGAAAAGAGAATCCACCGCTAAAAGCATTAAATCAACAATGCCTCGACCTCCTAACAATTCTTGAAAGATGAAGAGACAATCTGAACTATTGGATATAAATCCTCCTCCTCAAACATATGATAGTTCGCCTCTGAAACTCATTCTTACTCTACCTATTCTCCAAACAAATCCCTTCAGAATATTCAAAATGAATCCCTCTTTCAACTCTCTATCTCTCGAACTTACACTAGCTCCACCACAACCTGATAATGGTTACCAAGCACCTCCACAACCTGAAAACCAAAGGCCAACTACACTAACCCCTCAACAAGAGGAAAGACTTGCATTCATTGAATCCCAAGTTCTAGTTGCAGCAGAAAAGGAAAAACTGTTTCAAGAACGATTGCGAGTGCTGGAATGGAGGAAGTGGAGATTATCAAATATTGATAATCTCATTCAAAACCGACCTCGAATGATAGGAGAGGAGACGTTCTCTCTAAAATGGATGATGACACAAGACATTGAGACATCACTCTCAATACAGAATATCAACAATGTCTTCCATCACAAACTGAATGAAGCCATCGAGAACAGAAGAAAGAGAAAAGCTACAAGAGACCTCTTTCCTGGAGAAGCTTCGAACAGGAGAAATTTGCGATAAATTAAATATGCTACCAAAAGAGGGGGAAAGAGAGTAGTAAAACACTTTTGCTAAAAGACTATGTCTTACACTCTTCTTTTGGCATCATCACAAAGGGGGAAATTGTTAGACCCTAGATTTTGATATAACGATTTTGATGATGCCATACCCATCTTTTGTAGCATTTAAATGTTTGCATTTTACTCTCTAGTAGATTCATCTTTTGTAAAAGACTTGTTTGAAAGTGTCTTGTCTGAAATACTAATGAACAAAATAAAGATAACTGGAAAAGAAAATGCAATAAGGTAATATTCTTTTACCTTAAACGGATGCCTTACAAATCCAACCAGTTAAATTTATTTTGTTACATAAGAAACACTAAAAGATTTTGAACGAACAAATTAATTAAACTGGAACACAAAAATGCAATAAGGTATTAATCTTTACCTTAATAGGATTTTCTATCCTACCAGTTTAATTAATGGTTTAAATTCAAAATACAAGTTGGGCCAATCACAACCAAGTATGACCAGAAGTCAAAAGAAAAATGTATGTACCAAATAAATTATACCGGAAAAGAAAAAATGCAATAAGGTAAAAACTACCTTAAAAAGGATATTCAAATCCTACCGGTATATATTTATTTGATTACGAACATTTTTATCAAAAGGCATATTGGTGTGAAAAATGTGTCAAAGAGAGAACAAATAAATGTACAATTTTGAAGTACTAATAAAATTATTACTGGACAATAAAAATGCAATAAGGTAAACTTATTTACCTTTAATAGGATATTTAAATCCTACCAGTATAATTTTATTAGACCTAAAAATTATTCTGTTCGAACACATTGCCTCGTGTTTAATCCAGAGCCAATCAAAAATCCAGCATGGGTGCTAAGGACGTACAACGCATTGGGAAGAACAGTCTATTTGGATAAACGCAGGAGAACTGCAGTAGCTAGGCGGGCAAAACAAAAACAACCCATACAGCTCCGAAGAGAAAGATAAACAACAAGTTGTTTATCCTCTGCAATCAAGATTCAACGAACAAGATTGATCTATCCTAACCAACGGATAAGATCGATTGACCGGAGAGCCTATAAATATAGGCAGAAACGAAAGTTTCTTACTAAACCTGAGTATACTAAGTAGAGAGATATTCCTTTGAGCAAAAAGTGCTGTTCTTTTCACGACTCTCTGCTTAGACTCTTGCTTCACTAAACTTCTTAGTATCAAGCATTCATTGTCAAAATCCTAGAAGTTTAGTTCCTAGTTGGAGGTTAGAACTTTCTTGTAAACCAAACAGATTATTGTTGGAAAACACTTCAGGAGGACAGTTGTTCCCGGCCTGAGTGTTGGTAGATAGGTCAGGAGTACCTTTTGATCCCCACTGGATCAATTGAGAAAAACCTAAAGGATTGAGTAGCTTGGAGTGGTGTTGTACTCCTCGTGAAACACCTTCAATCTAGGCCAGAGTTGTCAAGGCTAGATTGGCACTAAGTGTATTGGGCTTAATACATTAGTGAAATCCATTTGAAATAGGATGGGACTGGATGTAGGAGGATTACACCACCTCTGAACCAGGATATACTGTGTGTTGATTTACTTTCAGTCAACAAAGCACACACTGAACACTTTTCACATACAGATTGGAGTTTGCCAGCAGCATCCTAAGCAGTTGTCTTAATTGACTCAACTGCTTATCCTACTGCTTAATCACTCACTCTCTTTGAGATACCAGAGCTTCACCATATCACAACAAAAAGGTCTGTCTCATTAAGTTTTCAGGAAATACCACTTAAGGCATAGCAGTTGCCTCAACAGTCTCCTAAGGACTACACAACTGCTGATCCCACTGCTCACCCAAAAGTATTTCCTGTGAACATCTTGACACTACTAGACCTTTACATCTTTATCTCCAAGAAGTCTGTTCAAAATAATCTCTGTGATTCAGGGTGAAAACCAAGCAGGTACCTCTACAGTTCCCTTACTATCACCTAACTGCCTTACACCTCTGCCTAAGTAAAACCCTCTACATACTTGGCACAAAGCACATCTTCATAAAGCCCACATCATCCTGAGCAACACCATATAATCAAACCTTCCATACCTTCACCATTACTTCAGCAGGTGCCTCAGCAGTTCCCTGGTTTCCACCCAACTGCTGAGACAACTGCTCTCATTCAAGGTTGATTATCAATCCACTTCAGTACATAATCAGGAAGCTCTTCCCACTCCCAGAAAGATTCTGAATGAACCCTCATCATACTTCAAGTATTTGGTAAGCAGAAGACTAAGCAGTTCCCTGCTTCCTAGCCAACTGCCTAGCCAACTGCTCACCAATAAGCAAAGACTTTCATCCATCACAGAAAGCTGTTACACATTACATAAAGGGTAAAGACTTCCGCTGTGCATCTATTAATCTCTCAAAAGATTATAGATCAACTCTTCTAGAGGGGAATATCTGTAAAGGTCGAAAAGATTTAAAAATCTATTCACCCCCCCCCCCCTCTAGACTTTTACCCTATCCGGGACCATCATATAATACGCTCCAAACGGATAAACAAACAGCAAGATATGAGTGTCACAAATACTTAGCCTTATCTATATGATTTAGCGTTTTCAGCGAAAATAGAGCACTTTTAGCGTAAATACAGTGTATTTTAGTAATTAGGCAATCATCCCTTGATATTCTGAAACCAGATCCTGAAGACAAGTTTTATAACTCGGTAAGATCTTTTCAACGAGATATTAAACGCTTTCGACGGCACAAAATAGAGCATGATATGATCGCATCACATTCTACACGAGTTCGGAGTGAAATCAGAAATATTTGGGAATATATGGTTAATGTGTAACTTTTAATTAATGCATTGTAAATGAAGTTGGAACAATAGCTTTAGATCTCCGATCTATGTTTCCAACGAGATATAATACGCTCCAAACGGATAAACACACAGCAAGATATGAGTGTCACAAATACTTAGCCTTATCTCTATGATTTAGCGTTTTTAACGAAAATAGAGCACTTTTAGCGTAAATACAGTGTATTTTAGTAATTAGGCAATCATCCCTTGCTATTTTGATACCAACGCCTGAAGAGAAGTTTTAGAACTTGGTAAGAACTTTCCAACGAGATATTAAACGCTTTCAATGGCACAAAATAAAGCAAGATATGATCGCATCAAATTCTACACGAGTTCGGAGTGAAATCAGAAACATTTGTTTATATATGGTTAATCTGTACTTTTAATTAATGCATTGTAAATGAAGTTGGAACAATAGCTTTAGAGCTCCGATCTATCTTTCCAACGAGATATAATACGCCCCAAACGGATACACACACAGCAGGATATGAGTGTCACAAATACTTAGCCTTATCTCTATGATTTAGCGTTTTCAGCTAAAATAGAGCACTTTTAGCGTAAATACAGTGTATTGTAGTAATTAGGCAATAATCCCTTGATTTTTTGAAACCAGCGCCTGAAGACAAGTTTTATAACTCGGTATCATCTTTCAAACGAGATATTAAACGCTTTCAATGGCACAACAAAGAGCAAGATGTGATCGCATCAAATTCTACACGAGTTCGGAGTGAAATCAGAAACATTTGTGAATATATGGTTAATATGTAACTTTTAACTAATGCATTGTAAATGAAGTTGGAACAATAGTTTTAGAGCTCCGATCTATCTTTCCAACGAGATATAATACGCTCCAAACGGATAAACAAACAGCAAGATATGAGTGTCACAAATACTTAGCCTTATCTCTATGATTTAGCGTTTTCAGCGAAAATAGAGCACTTTTAGCGTAAATACAGTGTATTTTAGTAATTAGGCAATCATCCCTTGAGATTCTGAAACCGGAGCCTGAAGACAAGTTTTAGAACTCGGTAAGATCTTTCCAACGAGATATTAAACGCTTTCGACGGAACAAAATAGAGCATGATATGATCGCATCAAATTCTACACGAGTTCGGAGTGAAATAAGAAAAACATTTGTGAATACATGGTTAATCTGTAACTTTTAATTAATGTAATGTAAATGAAGTTGGAACAATAGCTTTAGAGCTCCGATATATCTTTCCAACGAGATATAATACGCCCCAAACGGATAAACACACAGCAGGATATGAGTGTCACAAATACTTAGCCTTATCTCTACGATTTAGCGTTTTCAGCGAAAATAGAGCACTTTTAGCGTAAATACAAGGTATTTTAGTAATTAGGCAATCATCCCTTGCTATTTTGATACCAACGCCTGACGAGAAGTTTTAGAACTCGGTAAGATCTTTCAAACGAGATATTAAACGCTTTCAACGGCACAACAAAGAGCAAGATATGATCGCATCAAATTCTACACGAGTTCGGAGCGAAATCAGAAACATTTGTGAATATATGGTTAATATGTAACTTTTAACTAATGCATTGTAAATGAAGTTGGAACAATAGTTTTAGAGCTCCGATCTATCTTTCCAACGAGATATATTACGCTCCAAACGGATAAAAAAATAGCAAGATATGAGTGTCACAAATACTTAGCCTTATCTATATGATTTAGCGTTTTCAGCGAAAATAGAGCACTTTTAGCGTAAATACAGTGTATTTTAGTAATTAGGCAATCATCCCTTGATATTCTGAAACCAGATCCTGAAGAAAAGTTTTATAACTCGGTAAGATATTTCCAAGGAGATATTAAACGCCTTCGACGGCACAAAATAGAGCATGATATGATCGCATCACATTCTACACGAGTTCGGAGTGAAATCAGAAATATTTGGGAATATATGGTTATTCTGTAACTTTTAATTAATGCATTGTAAATGAAGTTGGAACAATAGCTTTAGATCTCCGATCTATGTTCCAACGAGATATAATACGCTCCAAACGGATAAACACACAGCAAGATATGAGTGTCACAAATACTTAGCCTTATCTCTATGATTTAGCGTTTTCAACGAAAATAGAGCACTTTTAGCGTAAATACAGTGTATTTTAGTAATTAGGCAATCATCCCTTGCTATTTTGATACCAACGCCTGAAGAGAAGTTTTAGAACATGGTAAGAACTTTCCAACTAGATATTAAACGCTTTCAATGGCACAAAATAAAGCAAGATATGATCGCATCAAATTCTACACGAGTTCGGAGTGAAATCAGAAACATTTGTTTATATATGGTTAATCTGTAACTTTTAATTAATGCATTGTAAATGAAGTTGGAACAATAGCTTTAGAGCTCCGATCTATCTTTCCAACGAGATATAATACGCCCCAAACGGATACACACACAGCAGGATATGAGTGTCACAAATACTTAGCCTTATCTCTATGATTTAGCGTTTTCAGCTAAAATAGAGCACTTTTAGCGTAAATACAGTCTATTTTAGTAATTAGACAATAATACCTTGATTTTTTGAAACCAGCGCCTGAAGACAAGTTTTATAACTCTGTATCATCTTTCACACGAGATATTAAACGCTTTCAATGGCACAACAAAGAGCAAGATGTGATCGCATCAAATTCTACACGAGTTCGGAGTGAAATCAGAAACATTTGTGAATATATGGTTAATATGTAACTTTTAACTAATGCATTGTAAATGAAGTTGGTACAATAGTTTTAGAGCTCCGATCTATCTTTCCAACGAGATATAATACGCTCCAAACGGATAAACAAACAGCAAGATATGAGTGTCACAAATACTTAGCCTTATCTCTATGATTTAGCGTTTTCAGCGAAAATAGAGCACTTTTAGCGTAAATACAGTGTATTTTAGTAATTAGGCAATCATCCCTTGAGATTCTGAAACCGGAGCCTGAAGACAAGTTTTAGAACTCGGTAAGATCTTTCCAACGAGATATTAAACACTTTCAACGGCACAAAATAGAGCATGATATGATCGCATCACATTCTACACGAGTTCGGAGTGAAATCAGAAACATTTGTGAATATATGGTTAATCTGTAACTTTTAATTAATGCATTGTAAATGAAGTTTGAACAATAGCTTTAGAGATCCAATCTATCTTTCCAACGAGATATAATACGCTCCAAACGGATAAACACACAGCAAGATATGAGTGTCACGAATACTTAGCCTTATCCCTATGATTTAGCGTTTTCAGCGAAAATAGAGCACTTTTAGGGTAAATACAGTGTATGTTAGTAATTAGGCAATCATCCCTTGATATTTTGAGACCAGAGCCTGAGGACAAGTTTTAGAACTCGGTAAGATCTTTCCCACGATATATTAAACGCTTTCAACAGCACAAAATAGAGCAATATATGATCGCATTTAATTTTACACGAGTTCGGAGTGAAATCAGAAACATTTGTGAATATATGGTTAATCTGTAACTTTTAACTAATGCATTGTAAATGAAGTTGGAACAATAGTTTTAGAGATCCGATCTATCTTTCCAACGAGATATAATACGCTCCAAACGGATAAACACACAGCAAGATATGAGTGTCACAAATACACAGCCTTATCTCTATGATTTAGCGTTTTCAGCGAAAATAGAGCACTTTTAGCGTAAAAACAGTTTATTTTAGTAATTAGGCAATCATCCCCTGATATTCTGAAACCGGAGCCTGAAGACAAGTTTTAGAACTTGGTAAGATCTTTCCAACGAGATATTAAACGCTTTCAGCGGCACAAAATAGAGCATGATATGATCGCATCACATTCTACACGAGTTCGGAGTGAAATCAGAAACATTTGTGAATATATGGTTTATCTGTAACTTTCAGTTAATGCATTGTAAATGAAGTTGGAACAATAATTTTAGAGATCCGATCTATCCTTCCAACAAGATATAATACGCTCCAAACGGATAAACACACAGCAAGATATGAGTGTCACAAATACTTAGCCTTATCTCTATGATTTAGCGTTTTCAGCGAAAATAGAGCACTTTTAGCGTAAATACAGTGTACTTTAGTAATTAGGCAATCATCCCTTGATATTCTGAAACGAGCACCTGAAGACAAGTTTTAGAAATCGGTAAGATCTTTCCAACGAGATATTCAACGCTTTCAACGGAAAAAATTAGAGCAAGATATGATCGCATCAAATTCTACACGAGTTCGGAGTGAAATCAGAAACATTTGTGAATATATGGTTAATATGTAACTTTTATTTAACGCATTGTAAATGAAGTTGGAATAATAGCTTTAGAGCTCAGATCTATATTTCTAACGAGATATAATACGCTCCAATCGGATAAACACACAGCAAGATATGAGTGTCACAAATACTTAGCCTTATATCTATGATTTAGCGTTTTCAGCGAAAGTAGAGCACTTTTAGCGTAAATACACTGTATTTTAGTAATTAGGCAATCATCCCTCTATATTTTGAAATCAGCGCCTGAAGACAAGTTTTAGAACTCGGTAAGATCTTTCGAACGAGATATTAAACGCTTTCAACGGCACAAAATAGAGCAAGATATGATTGCATCAAATTCTACACGAGTTCGGAGTGAAATCAGAAACATTTGTAAATATATGGTTAATTTGTAACTTTTAATTAATGCATTGTAAATGAATTTGCAACAATAGCTTTCGAGCTTCGATCTATCTTTCCAACGAGATATAATACGCTCCAAACGGATAAACACACAGCAAGATATGAGTGTCACAAATACCTAGCCTTATCTTTATGATTTAGCGTTTTCAGCGAAAATAGATCACTTTTAGCGTAAGTACAGTGTATTTTTGTAATTAGTCAATCATCCCTTGATATTTTGAAACCAGCGCCTGAAGACATGTTTTAGAACTCGGTAAGATCTTTCCAAAGAGATATTAAACGCTTTCAACGGCACAAATTAGAGCAAGATATGATGGCATCAAATTCTACACGAGTTCGGAGTGAAATCAGAAACATTTGTGAATATATGGTTAATCTGTAACTTTTAATTAATGCATTTTAAATGAAGTTGGAACAATAGCTTTAGAGCTCCGATCTATCTTTCCAACGAGATATAATAAGCTCCAAACGGATCAACACACAGCAAGATATGAGTGTCACAAATACATAGCCTTATCTCTATGATTTAGCGTTTTCAACGAAAATAGAGCACTTTTAGCGTAAATACAGTGTATTTTAGTAATTAGGCAATCATCCCTTGATATTTTGAAATCGACTCCTGAAGAAGAGTTTTAGAACTCGGTAAGATCTTTCCAACGAGATATTAAACGCTTTCAACAGCACAAAATAGAGCAAGATATGATCGCATCAAATTCTACACGAGTTCGGAGTGAAATCAGAAACATTTGTGAATGTATGGTTAATCTGTAACTTTTAACTAATGCATTGTAAATGATGTTGGAACAATAGCTTTAGAGATCCGATCTATATTTCCAACGATATAAATTACGCTCCAAATGGATAAACACACAGCAAGATATGAGTGTCACAAATACATAGCCTTATCTCTAAGATTTAGTGTTTTCAGCGAAAATAGAGCACATTTAGCGTAAATACAGTGTATTTTAGTAATTACGCAATCATCAATTGATATTTTGAAACCAACGCCTGAAGACATGTTTTGGAACTCGGTAAGATCTTTCCAACGAGATATTAAACGCTTTTAACGCACAAAATAGAGGAAGATATGATCGCATCAAATTCTACACGAGTTCGGAGTGAAATCAGAAACATTTGTGAATATATCGTTAATCTTTAAATTTTAATTAATGCATTGTAAATGAAGTTGGAACAATAGCTTTAGGTTGTTTTTACTTGGACTGTAATTCGTCCCAGACCAGACCAGACCAGACCAGACCAAACCAGACCAAACCAGATCAGACCAGACTAAAACAGACCACACCAGACCAGACCATATTTTATTATTATTATTCTTATTAATCTTATTATTATTATTATTATTATTATTATTATTATTATTATTATTATTATTATTATATATATATAAAATATTTACGCAAAAAATACAAAAAATAAAATTTCAGACCAGACCAGACCAGACTAGACCAAAACAAACCACACCAAAACAAACCAGACCAGACCAGACCAACAAATTACGGTCCAAGTAAAAACATCCTTAGAGCTCCGATCTATCTTTCCAACGAGATATAATACGCTCCAAACGGATGAACACCCAGCAAGATATGAGTGTCACAAATACTTAGCCTAATCTCTATTATTTAGCAATTTCAACTAAAATAGAGCACTTTTAGCGTAAATACAGTGTATTTTAGTAACTAGGCAATCATCCCTTGATATTTCGAAACCAGTTTTAGAACTCGGTATGATCTTTCCAACGAGATATTAAACGCTTTCAACGGCACAAAATAGAGCAAGATATGATCGCATCAAATTCTACACGAGTTCGGAGTGAAATCAGACACATTTGTGAATGTATGGTTAATCTCTAACTTTTAATTAATCCATTGTAAATGAAGTTGGAAAATAGCTTTAGAGCTCCGATCTATCTTTCCAACGAGATATGATACGCTCCAAACGGATCAACACACAGAAAGATATGTGTGTCACAAATACATAGCCTTATCTCTAAGATTTAGCGTTTTCAGTGAAAATAGAGCACATTTAGCGTAAATACAGTGTATTTTAGTAATTACGCAGACATCAATTGATATTTTGAAACCAACGCCTTCAACGGCACAAAATAGAGGAAGATATGATCGCATCAAATTCTACACGAGTTCGGAGTGAAATCAGAAACATTTGTGAATATATCGTTAATCTTTAAACTTTAATTAATGCATTGTAAATGAAGTTGGAACAATAGCTTTAGGTTGTTTTTACTTGGAGTGTAATTCGTCCCAGACCAGACCAGACCAGAACAGACCAAACCAGACCAAACCAGATCAGTCCAGACTAAAACAGACCACACCAGACGAGACCATATTTTATTATTATTATTATTATTATTATTATTATTATTATTATTATTATTGTTATTATTATTGTTATTATTATTATTATTATTATGATTATGATTATGATTATTATGATTATGATTATTATTATTATGATTATTATTATTATTATTATTGTTGTTATTATTATTATTATTATTATTATTATTATTATTATTATTATGATTATGATTATTATTATTATTATTATTATTATATATATATAATATTTACGTAAAAAATACAAAAAAATAAAATTTCAGACCATACCAGACCAGACTAGACCAAAACAAACCACACCAAAACAAACCAGACCAGACCAGACCAACAAATTACGGTCCAAGTAAAAACATCCTTAGAGTTCCGATCTATCTTTCCAACGAGATATAATACGCTCCAAATGGATAAACACCCAGCAAGATATGAGTGTCACAAATACCTAGCCTTATCTCTATTATTTAGCAATTTCAACGAAAATAGAGCACTTTTAGCGTAAATACAGTGTATTTTAGTAATTAGTCAATCATCCCTTGATATTTTGAAACCAGCGCATGAAGACAAGTTTTAGAAATCGGTAAGATCTTTCCAAAGAGATATTAAACGCTTTCAACGGCACAAATTAGAGCAAGATATGATCGCATCAAATTCTACATGAGTTCGGAGTGAAATCAGAAACATTTGTGAATATATGGTTAATCTGTAACTTTTAATTAATGCATTGTAAATGAATTTGGAACAATAGCTTTAGAGCTCCGATCAATCTTTCCAACGAGATATAATACGTTCCAAACGGATAAACACACAGCAGCATATGACTGTCACAAATACTTAGCCTTATCTCTATGAAGTTGGAACAATAGCTTTAGAGCTCCGATCTATCTTTCCAACGAGATATAATAAGCTCCAAACGGATCAACACACAGCAAGATATGAGTGTCACAAATACTTAGCCTCATCTCTATGATTTAGCGTTTTCAACGAAAATAGAGCACTTTTAGCGTAAATACAGTGTATTTTAGTAATTAGGCAATCATCCCTTGATATTTTGAAATCGGCGCCTGAAGAAGAGTTTTAGAACTCGGTAAGATCTTTCCAACGAAATATTAAACGCTTTCAACAGCACAAAATAGAGCAAGATATGATCTGTAACTTTTGTGAATGTATGGTTAATCTGTAACTTTTAACTAATGCATTGTAAATGATGTTGGAACAATAGCTTTAGAGATCCGATCTATATTTCCAACGAGATATAATACGCTCCACACGGATAAACACACAACAAGATATGAGTGTCACAAATACATATCCTTATCTCTAAGATTTAGCGTTTTCAGCGAAAATTGAGCACATTTAGCGTAAATACAGTGTATTTTAGTAATTACGCAATCATCAATTGATATTTTGAAACCAACGCCTGAAGACATGTTTTAGAACTCGGTAAGATCTTTCCAACGAGATATTAAACGCTTTTAACGGCACAAAATAGAGGAAGATATGATCGCATCAAATTCTACATGAGTTCGGAGTGAAATCAGAAACATTTGTGAATATATCGTTAATCTTTAAATTTTAATTAATGCATTGTAAATGAAGTTGGAACAATAGCTTTAGGTTGTTTTTACTTGGACTGTAATTCGTCCCAGACCAGACCAGACCAGAACAGACCAAACCAGACCAAACCAGACAAAACCAGATCAGACCAGACTAAAACAGACCACACCAGACCGGACCATATTTTATTATTATTATTATTATTATTATTATTATTATTATTATTATTATTATTATTATTATTATTATTATTATTATATATATATATATATATAATATTTACGCAAAAAATACAAAAAATAAAATTTCAGACCAGACCAGACTAGACAAAAACAAACCACACCAAAACAAACCAGACCAGACCAGACCAACAAATTACGGTCCAAGTAAAAACATCCTTAGAGCTCCGATCTATCTTTCGAACGAGATATAATACGCTCCAAACGGATAAACACCCAGCAAGATATGAGTGTCACAAATACTTAGCCTTATCTCTATTATTTAGCAATTTCAACGAAAATAGAGCACTTTTAGCGTAAATACAGTGTATTTTAGTAATTAGGCAATCATCCCTTGATATTTCGAAACCAGCGCCTGAAGACAAGTTTTAGAACTCGGTAAGATCTCTCCAACGAGATATTAAACGCTTTCAACGGCACAAAATAGAGCAGGATATGATCGCATCAAATTCTACACGAGTTTGAAGTGAAATCAGAAACCTTTGTGAATATATTGTTAATCTCTAACTATTAATTAATCCATTGTAAATGAAGTTGGAAAATAGCTTTAGAGCTCCGATCTATCTTTCCAACGAGATATAATACGCTCCAAACAGATAAACACACAGCAAGATATGAGTGTCACAAATACTTAGACTTATCTCTATGATTTAGCGTTTTCAGCGAAAATAGAGTACTTTTAGCGTAAATACAGTGTATTTTAGTAATTAGGCAATCATCTCTTGATACTTTGAAACCCGCGCCTGAAGACAAGTTTTAGAAATCGGTAAGATCTTTCAAACGAGATATTAAACGCTTTCAACGGCACAACATAGAGCATGATATGATCGCATCACATTCTACACGAGTTCGGAGTGAAATCAGAAACATTTGAGAATATATGGTTAATCTGTAACTTTTAATTAATGCATTGTAAATGAAGTTGGAACAATAAATTTATAGCTCCGATCTATCCTTCCAACAAGATATAATACGCTCCAAACGGATAAACATACAGCAAGTTATGAGTGTCACAAATACTTAGCCTTATTTCTATGATTTAGCGTTTTCAGCAAAAATAGAGCACTTTTAGCGTAAATACAGTGTATTTTAGTAATTAGGCAATCATCCCTTGATATTTTGAAACCAGCGCCTGAAGACAAGTTTTAGAAATCGGTAAGATCTTTCCAACGAGATATTAAACGCTTTCAACAGCACAAAATAGAGCAAGATATGATCGCATCAAATTCTACACGAGTTCGGAGTGAAATCAGAAACATTTGTGAATGTATGGTTAATCTGTAACTTTTAACTAATGCATTGTAAATGATGTTGGAACAATAGCTTTAGAGATCCGATCTATATTTCCAACGATATAAATTACGCTCCAAATGGATAAACACACAGCAAGATATGAGTGTCACAAATACATAGCCTTATCTCTAAGATTTAGCGTTTTCAGCGAAAATAGAGCACATTTAGCGTAAATACAGTGTATTTTAGTAATTACGCAATCATCAATTGATATTTTGAAACCAACGCCTGAAGACATGTTTTGGAACTCGGTAAGATCTTTCCAACGAGATATTAAACGCTTTTAACGCACAAAATAGAGGAAGATATGATCGCATCAAATTCTACACGAGTTCGGAGTGAAATCAGAACATTTGTGAATATATCGTTAATCTTTAAATTTTAATTAATGCATTGTAAATGAAGTTGGAACAATAGCTTTAGGTTGTTTTTACTTGGACTGTAATTCGTCCCAGACCAGACCAGACCAGACCAAACCAGACCAAACCAGATCAGACCAGACTAAAACAGACCACACCAGACCAGACCATATTTTATTATTATTATTCTTATTAATCTTATTATTATTATTATTATTATTATTATTATTATTATTATTATTATTATTATTATTATATATATATTTATAAAATATTTACGCAAAAAATACAAAAAATAAAATTTCAGACCAGACCAGACCAGACTAGACCAAAACAAACCACACCAAAACAAACCAGACCAGACCAGACCAACAAATTACGGTCCAAGTAAAAACATCCTTAGAGCTCCGATCTATCTTTCCAACGAGATATAATACGCTCCAAACGGATGAACACCCAGCAAGATATGAGTGTCACAAATACTTAGCCTAATCTCTATTATTTAGCAATTTCAACTAAAATAGAGCACTTTTAGCGTAAATACAGTGTATTTTAGTAACTAGGCAATCATCCCTTGATATTTCGAAACCAGTTTTAGAACTCGGTAAGATCTTTCCAACGAGATATTAAACGCTTTCAACGGCACAAAATAGAGCAAGATATGATCGCATCAAATTCTACACGAGTTCGGAGTGAAATCAGACACATTTGTGAATGTATGGTTAATCTCTAACTTTTAATTAATCCATTGTAAATGAAGTTGGAAAATAGCTTTAGAGCTCCGATCTATCTTTCCAACGAGATATGATACGCTCCAAACGGATCAACACACAGAAAGATATGTGTGTCACAAATACATAGCCTTATCTCTAAGATTTAGCGTTTTCAGTGAAAATAGAGCACATTTAGCGTAAATACAGTGTATTTTAGTAATTACGCAGACATCAATTGATATTTTGAAACCAACGCCTTCAACGGCACAAAATAGAGGAAGATATGATCGCATCAAATTCTACACGAGTTCGGAGTGAAATCAGAAACATTTGTGAATATATCGTTAATCTTTAAACTTTAATTAATGCATTGTAAATGAAGTTGGAACAATAGCTTTAGGTTGTTTTTACTTGGAGTGTAATTCGTCCCAGACCAGACCAGACCAGAACAGACCAAACCAGACCAAACCAGATCAGACCAGACTAAAACAGACCACACCAGACGAGACCATATTTTATTATTATTATTATTATTATTATTATTATTATTGTTATTATTATTGTTATTATTATTATTATTATTATTATTATTATTATGATTATGATTATTATGATTATGATTATTATTATTATTATGATTATTATTATTATTATTGTTGTTATTATTATTATTATTATTATTATTATTATTATGATTATGATTATTATTATTATTATTATTATATATATATAATATTTACGCAAAAAATACAAAAAAATAAAATTTCAGACCATACCAGACCAGACTAGACCAAAACAAACCACACCAAAACAAACCAGACCAGACCAGACCAACAAATTACGGTCCAAGTAAAAACATCCTTAGAGTTCCGATCTATCTTTCCAACGAGATATAATACGCTCCAAATGGATAAACACCCAGCAAGATATGAGTGTCACAAATACCTAGCCTTATCTCTATTATTTAGCAATTTCAACGAAAATAGAGAACTTTTAGCGTAAATACAGTGTATTTTAGTAATTAGTCAATCATCCCTTGATATTTTGAAACCAGCGCATGAAGACAAGTTTTAGAACCGGTAAGATCTTTCCAAAGAGATATTAAACGCTTTCAACGGCACAAATTAGAGCAAGATATGATCGCATCAAATTCTACATGAGTTCGGAGTGAAATCAGAAACATTTGTGAATATATGGTTAATCTGTAACTTTTAATTAATGCATTGTAAATGAATTTGGAACAATAGCTTTAGAGCTCCGATCAATCTTTCCAACGAGATATAATACGCTCCAAACGGATAAACACACAGCAGCATATGACTGTCACAAATACTTAGCCTTATCTCTATGAAGTTGGAACAATAGCTTTAGAGCTCCGATCTATCTTTCCAACGAGATATAATAAGCTCCAAACGGATCAACACACAGCAAGATATGAGTGTCACAAATACTTAGCCTCATCTCTATGATTTAGCGTTTTCAACGAAAATAGAGCACTTTTAGCGTAAATACAGTGTATTTTAGTAATTAGGCAATCATCCCTTGATATTTTGAAATCGGCGCCTGAAGAAGAGTTTTAGAACTCGGTAAGATCTTTCCAACGAAATATTAAACGCTTTCAACAACACAAAATAGAGCAAGATATGATCTGTAACTTTTGTGAATGTATGGTTAATCTGTAACTTTTAACTAATGCATTGTAAATGATGTTGGAACAATAGCTTTAGAGATCCGATCTATATTTCCAACGAGATATAATACGCTCCACACGGATAAACACACAACAAGATATGAGTGTCACAAATACATATCCTTATCTCTAAGATTTAGCGTTTTCAGCGAAAATTGAGCACATTTAGCGTAAATACAGTGTATTTTAGTAATTACGCAATCATCAATTGATATTTTGAAACCAACGCCTGAAGACATGTTTTAGAACTCGGTAAGATCTTTCCAACGAGATATTAAACGCTTTTAACGGCACAAAATAGAGGAAGATATGATCGCATCAAATTCTACATGAGTTCGGAGTGAAATCAGAAACATTTGTGAATATATCGTTAATCTTTAAATTTTAATTAATGCATTGTAAATGAAGTTGGAACAATAGCTTTAGGTTGTTTTTACTTGGACTGTAATTCGTCCCAGACCAGACCAGACCAGAACAGACCAAACCAGACCAAACCAGACAAAACCAGATCAGACCAGACTAAAACAGACCACACCAGACCGGACCATATTTTATTATTATTATTATTATTATTATTATTATTATTATTATTATTATTATTATTATTATTATTATTATTATTATATATATATATATATATATAATATTTACGCAAAAAATACAAAAAATAAAATTTCAGACCAGACCAGACCAGACTAGACAAAAACAAACCACACCAAAACAAACCAGACCAGACCAGACCAACAAATTACGGTCCAAGTAAAAACATCCTTAGAGCTCCGATCTATCTTTCGAACGAGATATAATACGCTCCAAACGGATAAACACCCAGCAAGATATGAGTGTCACAAATACTTAGCCTTATCTCTATTATTTAGCAATTTCAACGAAAATAGAGCACTTTTAGCGTAAATACAGTGTATTTTAGTAATTAGGCAATCATCCCTTGATATTTCGAAACCAGCGCCTGAAGACAAGTTTTAGAACTCGGTAAGATCTCTCCAACGAGATATTAAACGCTTTCAACGGCACAAAATAGAGCAGGATATGATCGCATCAAATTCTACACGAGTTTGAAGTGAAATCAGAAACCTTTGTGAATATATTGTTAATCTCTAACTATTAATTAATCCATTGTAAATGAAGTTGGAAAATAGCTTTAGAGCTCCGATCTATCTTTCCAACGAGATATAATACGCTCCAAACGGATAAACACACAGCAAGATATGAGTGTCACAAATACTTAGACTTATCTCTATGATTTAGCGTTTTCAGCGAAAATAGAGTACTTTTAGCGTAAATACAGTGTATTTTAGTAATTAGGCAATCATCTCTTGATACTTTGAAACCCGCGCCTGAAGACAAGTTTTAGAAATCGGTAAGATCTTTCAAACGAGATATTAAACGCTTTCAACGGCACAACATAGAGCATGATATGATCGCATCACATTCTACACGAGTTCGGAGTGAAATCAGAAACATTTGAGAATATATGGTTAATCTGTAACTTTTAATTAATGCATTGTAAATGAAGTTGGAACAATAAATTTATAGCTCCGATCTATCCTTCCAACAAGATATAATACGCTCCAAACGGATAAACATACAGCAAGTTATGAGTGTCACAAATACTTAGCCTTATTTCTATGATTTAGCGTTTTCAGCAAAAATAGAGCACTTTTAGCGTAAATACAGTGTATTTTAGTAATTAGGCAATCATCCCTTGATATTTTGAAACCAGCGCCTGAAGACAT
The DNA here is from genome assembly GCA_945859875.1 of Cuscuta europaea. Taxonomy (NCBI): domain Eukaryota; kingdom Viridiplantae; phylum Streptophyta; class Magnoliopsida; order Solanales; family Convolvulaceae; genus Cuscuta; species Cuscuta europaea. The sequence goes on along the minus strand of CAMAPE010000015.1, from coordinate 1,922,259 downwards.
GTTTTAGAAATCGGTAAGATCTTTCAAACGAGATATTAAACGCTTTCAACGGCACAAAATAGAGCAAGATATGATCGCATCAAATTCTACACGTGTTCAGAGTGAAATCAGAAACATTTGTGAATATATGGTTAATATGTAACTTTTAATTAATGCATTGTAAATGAAGTTGGAACAATAAATTTAGAGATCCGATCTATCCTTCCAACAAGATATAATACGCTCCAAACGGATAAACACACAGCAAGATATGAGTGTCACAAATACTTAGCCTTATCTCTATGATTTAGCGTTTTCAGCGAAAATAGAGCACTTTTAGCGTAAATACAGTGTATTTTAGTAATTAGGCAATCATCCCTTGATATTCTGAAACCAGCGCCTGAAGAAAAGTTTTAGAAATCGGTAAGATCTTTCCAACGAGATATTAAACGCTTTCAACGGAAAAAATTAGAGCAAGATATGATCGCATCAAATTCTACACGAGTTCGGAGTGAAATCAAAAACATTTGTGAATATATGGTTAATATGTAACTTTTAATTAATGCATTGTAAATGAAGTTGGAACAATAAATTTAGAGATCCTATCTATCCTTCCAACAAGATATAATACGCTCCAAACGGATAAACACACAGCAAGATATGAGTGTCACAAATACTTAGCCTTATCTCTATGATTTAGCGTTTTCAGCGAAAATAGAGCACTTTTAGCTTAAATACAGTGTATTTTAGTAATTAGGCAATCATCCCTTGATATTTTGAAACCAGCGCCTGAAGACAAGTTTTAGAACTCGGTAAGATCTTTCGAACGAGATATTAAATGCTTTCAACGGCACAAAATAGAGCAAGATATGATTGCATCAAATTCTACACGAGTTCGGAGTGAAATCAGAAACATTTGTACATATATGGTTAATCTGTAACTTCTAATTAATGCATTCTAACTGAATTTGCAACAATAGCTTTCGAGCTCCGATCTATCTTTCCAACGAGATATAATACGCTCCAAACGGTTAAACACACAGCAAGATATGAGTGTCACAAAATACTTAGCCTTATCTCTATGATTTAGCGTTTTCAACAAAAATAGAGCACGTTTAGTGTAAATGCAGTGTATTTTAGTAATTAGGCAATCATCCCTTGATATTTTGAAATCGGCGCCTGAAGAAGAGTTTTAGAACTCGGTAAGATATTTCCAACGAGATATTAAACGCTTTCAACAGCACAAAATAGAGCAAGATATGATCGCATCAAATTCTATACGAGTTCGGAGTGAAATCAGAAACATTTGTGAATGCATGGTTAATCTGTAACTTTTAACTAATGCATTGTAAATGATGTTGGAACAATAGCTTTAGAGATCCGATCTATATTTCCAACGATATATAATACGCTCCAAACAGATAAACACACAGCAAGATATGAGTGTCACAAATACATAGCCTTATCTCTAAGATTTAGCGTTTTCAGCGAAAATAGAGCACATTTAGCGTAAATACAGTGTATTTTAATAATTACGCAATCATCAATTATATTTTGAAACCAACGCCTGAAGACATGTTTTAGAACTCGGTAAGATCTTTCCAACGAGATATTAAACGCTTTTAACGGCACAAAATAGAGGAAGATATGATCGCATCAAATTCTACACGAGTTCGGAGTGAAATCAGAAACATTTGTGAATATATAGTTAATCTTTAAATTTTAATTAATGCATTGTAAATGAAGTTGGAACAATAGCTTTAGGTTGTTTTTACTTGGACTGTAATTCGTCCCAGACCAGACCAGACCAGACCAGACCAAACCAGACCAAACCAGACCAAACCAGATCAGCCAGACTAAAACAGACCACACCAGACCAGACAATATTTTATTATTATTATTATTATTATTATTAGTATTATTATTATTATTATTATTATTATTATTATTATTATATATATATATATAAAATATTTACGCAAAAAATACAAAAAATAAAATTTCAGACCAGACCAGACCAGACAAGACCAAAACAAACCACACCAAAACAAACCAGGCCAGACCAACAAATTACGGTCCAAGTAAAAACATTCTTAGAGCTCCGATCTATCTTTCCAACGAGATATAATACCCTTCAAATGGATAAACACCCAGCAAGATATGAGGGTCACAAACACCTAGCCTTATCTCTATTATTTAGCAATTTCAACGAAAATAGAGCACTTTTAGCGTAAATACAGTGTATTTTAGTAATTAGTCAATCATCCCTTGATATTTTGAAACCATCCCCTGAAAACAAGTTTTAGAACTCGGTAAGATCTTTCCAAAGAGATATTAAACGCTTTGAACGGCACAAATTAGAGCAAGATATGATCGCATCAAATTCTACACGAGTTCGGAGTGAAATCAGAAACATTTGTGAATATATGGTTAATCTGTAACTTTTAATTAATGCATTTTAAATGAAGTTGGAACAATAGCTTTAGAGCTCCGATCTATCTTTCCAACGAGATATAATAAACTCCAAACGGATCAACACACAGCAAGATATGAGTGTCACAAATACTTAGCCTTATCTCTATGATTTAGCGTTTTCAACGAAAATAGAGCACTTTTAGCGTAAATACAGTGTATTTTAGTAATTAGGCAATCATCCCTTGATAATTTGAAATCGGCGCCTGAAGAAGAGTTTTAGAACTCGGTATGATCTTTCCAACGAGATATTAAACGCTTTCAACAGCACAAAATAGAGCAAGATATGATCGCATCAAATTCTACACGAGTTCGGAGTGAAATCAGAAACATTTATGAATGTATGGTTAATTTGTAACTTTTAACTAATATATTGTAAATGATGTTGGAACAATAGCTTTAGAGATCCGATCTATATTTCCAACAAGATATAATACGCTCCAAACGGATAAACACACAGCAAGATATGAGTGTCACAAATACATAGCCTTATCTCTAAGATTTAGCGTTTTCAGCGAAAATAGAGCACATTTAGCGTAAATACAGTGTATTTTAGTAATTACGCAATCATCAATTGATATTTGGAAACCAACGCCTGAAGACATGTTTTCGAACTCGGTAAGATCTTTCCAACGAGATATTAAACGTTTTTAACGGCACAAAATAGAGTAAGATATGATCGCATCAAATTCTACACGAGTTCGGAGTGAAATCAGAAACATTTGTGAATATATCGTTAATCTTTAAATTTTAATTAATGCATTGTAAATGAAGTTGGAACAATAGCTTTAGGTTGTTTTTACTTGGACTGTAATTCGTCCTAGAACAGACCAAACCAGACCAGACCAAACCAGCCCAAACCAGATCAGACCAGACTAAAACAGACCACACCAGACTAGACCATATTTTATTATTATTATTATTATTATTATTATTATTATTATATATATACATATATATATAAAATATTTACGCAAAAAATACAAAAAATAAAATTTCAAACCAGACCAGACCAGACTAGACCAAAACAAACCACACCAAAACAAACCAGACCAGAACAGACCAACAAATTACGGTCCAAGTAAAAACATCCTTAGAGCTCTGATCTATCTTTCCAACGAGATATAATACGCTCCAAACGGATAAACACCCAGCAAGATATGAGTGTCACAAATACTTAGCCTTATCTCTATTATTTAGCCATTTCAACGAAAATAGAGCACTTTTAGCGTAAATACAGTGTATTTTAGTAATTAGGCAATCATCCCTTGATATTTCGAAACCAGCGCCTGAAGACAAGTTTTAGAACTCGGTATGATCTCTCCAACGAGATATTAAACGCTTTCAATGGCACAAAATAGAGCAAGATATGATCGCATCAAATTCTACACGAGTTCAGAGTGAAATCAGAAACCTTTGTGAATATATGGTTAATCTCTAACTTTTAATTAATCCATTGTAAATGAAGTTGGAAAATAGCTTTAGAGCTCCGATCTATCTTTCCAACGAGATATAATACGCTCCAAACGGATAAACACACAGCAAGATATGAGTGTCACAAATACTTAGGCTTATCTCTATGATTTAGCGTTTTCAGCGAAAATAGAGTACTTTTAGCGTGAATACAGTGTATTTTATTAATTAGGCAATCATCCCTTGATACTTTGAAACCCGCGCCTGAAGACAAGTTTTAGAAATCGGTAAGATCTTTCAAACGAGATATTAAACGCTTTCAACGGCACAACATAGAGCATGATATGATCGCATCACATTCTACACGAGTTCGGAGTGAAATCAGAAACATTTGAGAATATATGGTTAATCTGTAACTTTTAATTAATGCATTGTAAATGAAGTAGGAACAATAAATTTATAGCTCCGATCTATCCTTCCAACAAGATATAATACGCTCCAAACGGATAAATACACAGCAAGATATGAGTGTCACAAATACTTAGCCTTATCTCTATGATTTAGCGTTTTCAGCAAAAATAGAGCACTTTTAGCGTAAATACAGTGTATTTTAGTAATTAGGCAATCATCCCTTGATATTTTGAAACCAGCGCCTGAATACAAGTTTTAGAAATCGGTAAGATCTTTCAAACGAGATATTAAACGCTTTCAACGGCACAAAATAGAGCAAGATATGATCGCATCAAATTCTACACGAGTTCGGAGTGAAATCAGAAACATTTGTGAATATATGGTTAATATGTAACTTTTAATTAATGCATTGTAAATGAAGTTGGACCAATAAATTTAGAGATCCGATCTATCCTTCCAACAAGATATAATACGCTCCAAACGGATAAACACACAGCAAGATATGAGTGTCACAAATACTTAGCCTTATCTCTATGATTTAGCGTTTTCAGCGAAAATAGAGCACTTTTAGCGTAAATACAGTGTATTTTAGTAATTAGGGAATCATCCCTTCATATTCTGAAACCAGCGCCTGAAGACAAGTTTTTGAAATCGGTAAGATCTTTCCAACGAGATATTAAACGCTTTCAACGGAAAAAATTAGAGCAAGATATGATCGCATCAAATTCTACACGAGTTCGGAGTGAAATAAAAAACATTTGTGAATATATGGTTAATATGTAACTTTTAATTAATGCATTGTAAATGAAGTTGGAACAATAAATTTAGAGATCCGATCTATCCTTCCAACAAGATATAATACGCTCCAAACGGATAAACACACAGCAAGATATGAGTGTCACAAATACTTAGCCTTATCTCTATGATTTAGCGTTTTCAGCAAAAATAGAGCACTTTTAGCGTAAATACAGTGTATTTTAGTAATTAGGCAATCATCCCTTGATATTTTGAAACCAGCGCCTGAAGACAAGTTTTAGAACTCGGTAAGATCTTTCAAACGAGATATTAAACGCTTTCAACGGCACAAAATAGAGCAAGATATGACTGCATCAAATTCTACACGAGTTCGGAGTGAAATCAGAAACATTTGTACATATATGGTTAATCTGTAACTTTTAATTAATGCATTGAAAATGAATTTGCAACAATAGCTTTCGAGCTCCGATCTATCTTTCCAACTAGATATAATACGCTCCAAACGGATAAACACACAGCAAGATATGAGTGTCACAAGTACCTAGCCTTATCTCTATGATTTAGCGTTTTCAGCGAAAATAGAGCACTTTTAGCGTAAATACAGTGTATTTTAGTAATTAGTCAATCATCCCTTGATATTCTGAAACCAGCGCCTGAAGACAAGTTTTAGAACTCGGTAAGATCTTTCCAAAGAGATATTAAACGCTTTCAACGGCACAAATTAGAGCAAGATATGATGGCATCAAATTCTACACGAGTTCGGAGTGAAATCAGAAACATTTGTGAATATATGGTTAATCTGTAACTTTTAATTAATGCATTTTAAATGAAGTTGGAACAATAGCTTTAGAGCTCCGATCTATCTTTCCAACGATATATAATAAGCTCCAAACGGATCAACACACAGCAAGATATGAGTGTCACGAATACTTAGCCTTATCTCTATGATTTAGCGTTTTCAACGAAAATAGAGCACTTCTAGCGTAAATACAGTGTATTTTAGTAATTAGGCAATCATCCCTTGATATTTTGAAATCGGCGCCTGATGAAACCAGCGCCTGAAGAAAAAAATGGCGAGACCTGTAGAAGCCGTTCCAGACCTACGCGAAGGTTGGATTTCAGTCGAGCAATGGCGCGGAGGGTTTTGAATTCGTTCTCTTGGTGGATCTTAGTCGGAATTCTACCCTGGTTTCAATTACGAGCTCGGATTCCTAATTGGAAGGAGAATTTTAGGTCAACAAACGCGAAATAGATAGGGGTTCTCGCAGTTTTACTGTTCAAAGTTGGAACCGATTTTTGGTCGAATCTTCAATCTGAACAACTGATTATGCAATTCAAGGGTTCTGTGCAGTTCTCCTACCTCAAACGCACCTCTAGACCAGTTTCTAGGGCGTGGAAAGGTTGGATAGGTGTAAACTGAGTTCGGCGTTTTACTGTTCACCGTCGTTCTTGGCTGGTCCTTCAATGGCAGGAAAGAAACAGGGCACTGCAGTACCGTCAAGGGCGAGAGCTACAAGGTCATCCTCCAGATTCGCTGTACTTGAGGACTCGGAGGATGAGTTCCCGGTCCTCACTGCAAATGGGAAACAGTCTGCGCAAAAGGCCACACCTGCGCAAAAGGCCACACCTGCGCAAATAACTGGCGCACCAGGGGGGCTTACTGAGGTATCTTCTTTGCTGGGTTCTAATGGGGCTGCTGATATAACGCCGGGGAAAGCTGTGGATGTTGTTCCACCTGCTCCAGAAAAGCAATTTCTTGCTGCACTTTCGAATCCAGGGAAGGGGATGACCTCTGAGACAGTAAAAATGCTGCACGAAAATCCTAAAATAGTTGAGAATGTTAATGCCAGTAGCTTGAAAAATTTAACGGTTGCTGTTCATGGGCTAACTGTGGCTGGGAAGACCATGGAGACCCAGCCCCTGTTGATAAACTCCTTGTGGCTGCTGATAAACTCCGTATGGCTAGGAAGACCATGGAGACCCCAGTCCCTGCTGCTGCTGCTGGAAAGAAAGCTGGGACTATAACTGCTGATGTGAATGTTTCTGCAAAGTCTTCTAGGCCAGTTCCTACTGTTACTGCTGCTTATCAACTGGCAGCCGCTACTGTACAAGGGGCTAAACATCCTGCCCAGGCTGCTGCTACAAAAGAAGTTGAACAGGCTAACAAACCATGGACATCTCTTTTTAAAGACAACAGAGCCCCATCTCATGGGATCAAACTGAGTTTTATTCCTCCTAAAGGTAATTCGCTGGACTTCTCTGATAGAGTTTTGCCGTCCATGGTAGAGATGTGGGGATACTGTCTAGTTGGCTACTTCACAGGCCGATTCCCTGACCTAAAAGCTATCTATGAAATGAAATCTAAGTGGGGAGTCAACTGCCACATCAAGAGACATGATAAGGGCTGGGTGATTTTTAAATTTCAAACTGAAACAGACAGATTGAAAGTGCTAAATGAGGGACCTTATACCATCTATGGCAAACTACTGATGTTGAAAGTTCTGTCAGAGGACTTCACATTTGATGATGAAGAGTTTCTTAAAGTGCCGATTTGGGTTAAATTCCCACGCCTACCTATGAAACTTTGGAACAAAGAAGCCATGAGTGAAGTAGCCTCTATGGTTGGGATGCCACTAACTACGGACTTGATCACCCAAGAAAGAAGCAATCATAACTTTGCTAGAGTTCTTATTGAGGTGGATGCATCGAAACCGCCCGTGCTTTCTTTTCCTATAAGACTACCTTCCCGTAAGGTAATCCAACAATCGGTGGTATATGAAACCTTTCCAAATTTTTGTTTTCATTGCAAAAAGTATGGGCACAATCCATTTATTTGTAAAGAGCTATATGAGAAGGAAGAAATGGAAAAAAATCTACTTGAGAAGGAAGTGAAGAAAACAAATGATATTAGTGTCATTGAATGTCCTACTATCGGAATAGTTTACAACGAGACCAAGGATGAGGCACCCAAGGGGGTTGAGGCAGAGGGATTAGAGCTGGGAGGATTAGTTGAGCCCAAGGATACAATAGTTTTGGCTTTGGAACACACCATGGATGTTCCGGACAAGGTACCAGAGGCGGAGACTGCCGCGGTGGATGCTATAATTTTGCCAAATCCCATTTCTCCAGAGGAGGACCCGAATAAGCTACCTGTTTCTGAGGAAGAGGACCCGCTTAGCTGGCTGCGGATACTGCCAAGCCGCTCGGTTGAGATTAGCAGGGATTCTATGTTTCCCTCGGATTAGTGACTTTTTATGTTATGCAGGGGCCTGTCCCGCTATTTACAGAGTTAGTTGGTTGGGAAGTTTATATCTAGGTTAGTTAATCTTAGCTTAGGTAGTGTGTTTCTGAGTGCTTTGATACATTGTAAAATGTTATTTTTTGGGTGTTTAATATAATTACCTTTCATCCAAAAAAAATTGAAATCGGCGCCTGAAGAAGAGTTTTAGAACTCGGTAAGATCTTTCCAACGAGATATTAAACGCTTTCAACAGCACAAAATAGAGCAAGATATGATCGCATCAAATTCTACACGAGTTCGGAGTGAAATCAGAAACATTTGTGAATGTATGGTTAATCTGTAACTTTTAACTAATGCATTGTAAATGATGTTGGAACAATAGCTTTAGAGATCCGATCTATATTTCCAACGAGATATAATACGCTCCAAACGGATAAACACACAGCAAGATATGTGTGTCACAATAGTTTTAGAGCTCCGATATATCTTTCCAACGAGATATAATACGCTCGAAACGGATAAACACACTGCAAGATATGAGTGTCACAAATACTTAGCCTTATCTCTAAGATTTAGCGTTTTCAGCGAAAATAGAGCACATTTAGCGTAAATACAGTGTATTTTAGTAATTATGCAATCATCAATTGATATTTTGAATCCAACGCCTGAAGACATGTTTTAGAACTCGGTAAGATCTTTCCAACGAGATATTAAAACGCTTTTAAGGGCACAAAATAGAGGAAGATATGATCGCATCAAATTCTACACGAGTTCGGAGTGAAATCAGAAACATTTGTGAATATATCGTTAATCTTTAAATTTTAATTAATGCATTGTAAATGAAGTTGGAACAATAGCTTTAGGTTGTTTTTACTTGGAGTGTAATTCGTCCCAGATCAGACCAGACCAGAACAGACCAAACCAGACCAAACCAGACCAAACCAGATCAGACCAGACTAAAACAGACCACACCAGACCAGACCATATTTTATTATTATTATTATTATTATTATTATTATTATTATTATTATTATTATTATTATTATTATTATTATTATTATTATTATTATTATTATTATTATTATTATTATTATTATTATTATTATTATTATTATTATTATTATATATATATATATATATATATATAATATTTACGCAAAAAATACAAAAAATAAAATTTCAGACCAGACCAGACCAAACCACACCAAAACAAACCAGACCAGACCAGACCAACAAATTACGGTCCAAGTAAAAACATCCTTAGAGCTCCGATCTATCTTTCCAACGAGATATAATACGCTGCAAACAGATAAACACCCAGCAAGATATGAGTGTCACAAATACTTAGCCTTATCTCTATGATTTAGCGTTTTCAGCGAAAATAGAGCACTTTTAGCGAAAATACACTGTACTTTAGTAATTAGGCAATCATCCCTTGATATTTCGAAACCAGCGCCTGAAGACAAGTTTTAGAACTCGGTAAGATCTCTCCAACGAGATATTAAACGCTTTCAATGGCACAAAATAGAGCAAGATATGATCGCATCAAATTCTACACGAGTTCGGAGTGAAATCAAAAACCTTTGTGAATATATGGTTAATCTCTAACTTTTAATTAATCCATTGTAAATGAAGTTGGAAAATAGCTTTAGAGCTCCGATCTATCTTTCCAACGAGATATAATACGCTCCAATTGGTGGATATATATACTAAGAAACATTTGTGAATATATGGTTAATCTGTAACTTTTAATTAATGCATTGTAAATGAAGGTTGACCAATAGCTTTAGAGCTCCGATCTATCTTTCCAATGAGATATAATACGCTCCAAACGGATAAACACACAGCAAGATATGAGTGTCACAAATACTTAGCCTTATTTCTACGATTAGGCGTTTTCAGCGAAAATAGAGCACTTATAGCGTAAATACAGTGTATTTTAGTAATTAGGAAATCATTCCTTGATATTTTGAAACCAGCGCCTGATAAAAAGTTTTAGAACTCGGTAAGATCTTTCCAACGAGTTATTAAACGCTTTCAACGGCACAAAATAGAGCAAGATATGATCGCACAAATTCTACACGAGTTCGGAGTGAAATCAGAAACATTTGTGAATATATGGTTAATATGTAACTTTTAATTAATGAATTGTGAATTAAGTTGGAACAATAGCTTCAGAGCCCCGATCTATCTTTCCAACGAGATATAATACGCTCCAAATGGATAAACACACAGCAAGATATGAGTGTCACAAATACTTAGCCTTATCTCTATGATTTAGCGTTTTCAGCGAAAATAGAGCACTTTTAGCGTAAATACAGTGTATTTTAGTAATTAGGCAATCATTCCTTGATATTCTGAAAGCAGAGCCTGAAGACAAGTTTTAAAACTTGGTAAGATCTTTCCAACGAGATATTAAACGCTTTCAACGGCACAAAATAGAGCATGATATGATCGCATCACATTCTACACGAGTTCGGAGTGAAATCAGATACATTTGAGAATATATGGTTAATCTGTAACTTTGAATTAATGCATTGTAAATGAAGTTGGAACAATAGCTTTAGAGCTCAGATCTATCTTTCCAACGAGATATAATACGCCCCAAACGAATAAACACACAGCAGGATATGAGTGTCACAAATACTTAGCCTTATCTCTATGATTTAGCGTTTTCAGCTAAAATAGAGCACTTTTAGCGTAAATACAGTGTATTTCAGTAAATAGGCAATAATCACTTGATTTTTTGAAACCAGCGCCTGAAGACAAGTTTTAGAATTAGGTAAGATCTTTCAAACGAGATATTAAACGCTTTCAACGGCACAAAATAGAGCAAGATATGATCGCATCAAATTCTACACGAGTTCGGAGTGAAATCAGAAACACATGTGAATATATGGTTAATATGTAACTTTTAATTAATGAATTGTGAATGAAGTTGGAACAATAGCTTCAGAGCCCCGATCTATCTTTCCAACGAGATATAATACGCTCCAAATGGATAAACACACAGCAAGTAATGAGTGTCACAAATACATAGCCTTATCTCTATGATTTAGCGTTTTCAGCGAAAATAGAACACTTTTAGCGTAAATAGAGTGTATTTTAGTAATTAGGAAATCATCCCTTGCTATTTTGAAACCAGCGCCTGAATACAAGTTTTAGAACTTGGTAAGATCTTTCCAACGAGATATTAAACGCTTTCAATGGCACAAAATAGAGCAATATATGATCGCATCAAATTCTACACGAGTTCAAAGTGAAATCAGAAACATTTGTTTATATATGGTTAATCTGTAACTTTTAATTAATGCATTGTAAATGAAGTTGGAACAATAGCTTTATAGCTCAGATCTATCTTTCCAACGAGATATAATACGCCCCAAACGGATAAACACACAGCAGGATATGAGTGTCACAAATACTTTGCCTTATCTCTATGATTTAGCGTTTTCAGCTAAAATAGAGCACTTTTAGCGTAAATACAGTGTATTTCAGTAATTAGGCAATAATCACTTGATTTTTTGAAACCGGCGCCTGAAGACAAGTTTTAGAACTAGGTAAGATCTTTTCAACGAGATATTAAACGCTTTCAACGGCACAACAAAGAGAAAGATATGATCGCATCAAATTTTACACGAGTTCGGAGTGAAATCAGAAACATTTGTGAATATATGGTTAATATGTAACTTTTAACTAATGCATTATAAATGAAGTTGGAACAATAGTTTTAGAGCTCCGATCTATCTTTCCAACGATATATAATACGATCCAAACGGATAAATACACAGCAAGATATGAGTGTCACAAATACTTAGCCTTATCTCTATGATTTAGCGTTTTCTGCGAAAATAGAGCACTTTTAGCGTAAGTACAGTGTATTTTAGTAATTAGGAAATGCTCCCTTGATATTTTGAAACCAGATCCTGAAAACAAGTTTTATAACTCGGTAAGAGCTTTCCAACGAGATATTAAACGCTTTCAACGGCACAAAATAGAGAAAGATATGATCGCATCAAATTCTACACGAGTTCGGAGTGAAATCAGAAACATTTGTGAATATATGGTTAATCTGTAACTTTTAATTAATGCATTGTAAATGAAGTTGGAACAATAGCTTTAGAGCTCCGATCTATCTTTCCAACGAGATATAATACGCTCCAAACGGATAAACACACAGCAAGATATGAGTGTCACAAATACTTAGCCTTATCTCTATGATTTAGCGTTTTCAGCGAAAATAGATCACTTTTAGCGTAAATACAGTGTATTTTAGTAATTAGGCAATCATTCCTTGATATTTTAAAACCAGTGCCTGAAGACAAGTTTTAGAACTAGGTAAGATCTTTCCAACGACATATTCGACGTTTTCAACGTCACAATATAGAGTAAGATATGATCACATCAAATTCTACACGAGTTCAGAGTGAAATCAGAAACATTTGTGAATATATGGTTAATCTGTAAATTTTAATTAATTCATTGTAAATGAAGTTTGAAAATAGCTTTAGAGCTCATATCTATCTTTCCAACGAGATATAATACGCTCCAAACGGATAAACACACAGCAAGATATGAGTGTCACAAATACTTAGCCTAATCTCTATGATTTAGCGTTTTCAGAGAAAATAGAGCACTTTTAGCGTAAATACAGTGTATTTTAGTAATTAGGCAATCATCCCTTGATATTTTGAAACCAGCGCCCGAAGAAGTTTTTTTCCGTTAGCTGCTCCTTCTCTCTACGAAATTCCGTACACTCCTCCCTCTTCCGCGATTCAGTTTTCCTCTCGTTTCTTCCCCTTGATTTTGGTGTTTTGAGCTTGGATTTTAACTTTAATTCACTTCCTTTCGTTAAGGGGTGAATTATCTTTAAATTTGAGCTCCAAATCCAAGTTTTGGGGGAGTTCTTGAGCTGGTTCGCTAGAGTTACTATTCACTTTCGCAAATCACATTTTATTTGATTTCTTTGGCTTCTCTTGGGCTATGGTGATTCTGGATATGGGGTGAGCTTCGTCTTCCTTGGGCGCACAACACTCTCTAATCTTAGCATCATCAATCAAGTCCGTACACTATCAATTTTGACCGTTGGTACGGACAGTTCTTCCTCCATTGGTATGGACACAAAGTTCTTGGACAAGGTGAAGTTGGTGAAGGTTTCTACTCTCTTTTTGAGGGGGTTTCCCTCTTAACCCCTCTTTTATGAACTTCTACTCCCCCCTCCTTGTCTCTTAGCTCCCTTTGCTATGGTCAAAACAAGGAAGGTGGAGAAGGTGGCTTCTCCCGTAGCCCCTATGACCGGTAAAGACAAAATGAAGACCAAGAAAGAGCTCCAACTCCAACATTTGGAGCGTTTGCACCAAGAAGAAGTTGACATATCCCTTGAATTCATTGAGAGTGGGGACAAAGGGAAGGGGGGCTCTCGAGCAAAGACAGCAGCTAAGAAGAAGAAAAAGACCACAAAGGAGGGGGATGTCTCCTTGGCAGCCCATGAAGAAGTTAAAGGTACTTCTCCTTTGATTGAACCCCTACGGATGGATGTTTTATGTGTTGAGGACAATGACAATTCACAAACTGTTTTGGCTGAGGGTATTGATCATGAAACCGTGGGGGTTGGTCTCATTAATGAGGTCCCTCCATCACCTATTAATGAGGCCGAAACCATGGATGTGGCACAACAAATCATTAATGACATGCCAAAAGATGATAATGTGACCATGGAGATTAATGATACCCCCATGACTGTTTTGGAGGAAGGCATTGATGGCCAAACTAATACGGATATCAGCCCCATTAATTCTGATCCTATTCCACCCATCAAGGATGACACACTCTCGGGTTTAGGTCAGCAAAGTGACAAAGATAAGGGAAACAATTTTGTGATCATAGAAGAGAAACAAAATGATGAAGATGACATATACCTAAGGGCTTTGGGGAGATCTAAGGACAAATCCAAAATTGATGTAGCCTCCACTTCTTCTTCCATGAAGGCAGCCCAAGCTCCTAAGCCGTGGACTTCACTCTTTGCTAACAATAGGGAACCATCCCAAGGGATGAAACTCACTTATATCCCACCTACCGGGGATATGGTGGACCTTTCTACCTACACTTTTCCATCAATTGTGGATCTTTGGGGACATTGCTTGGTAGGCTACTTTGTTGGAACATTTCCCGGTCCCAAAGCCGTGAATGCAATGGTTCAAAAATGGAGAGTTCCTTGTAAAGCCCGGCCACTTAGCAAGGAATGGATAATTTTTAAATTCCAAAGAGAGGTTGATAGAGATAAAGTTCTCCTAGATGGACCTCATTCCATCTATGGTAGAATGTGCTACTTGAAGGTACTTGATGATGACTTTTCCACACATAGTGATGAGTTCCTTAAGGTGCCAATATGGGTCAAATTTCATGGACTTCCTATGAGAGCTTGGAGGGAGGACATTATAAGTGTCGTGGCATCAAGAGTGGGCAAACCCCTAGCTACGGATAAGGTGACACAAGACAAAGCTAGATCTTCCTATGCTAGAGTCCTTATTGAAGTAGAGGCGGCTAACCCCCCCCCCCCCCCTCTTCAATTTGATGTTAAGCTTCCTAATGGAAAGATCTATAGCCAAGGAGTGGTTTATGAAAGCTTTCCAAACTTTTGATTTCATTGCAAAGCATTCGGCCATCACCCCTTTACATGCAAAATTCTTCATGAGCTTGAAAGGAAGGAAAGAGAGGCAAATCAACCTCCCCAAGAGCCAATGAAGAATACCATGTACAAAGTCCAATAACAAAGTAGGAAAATATACTCTATCAAGGCAAAGAATATTTGCTATCGTGAGGTACACCCTAAAGCCGACACCACCAACCACACTCAAGAAGAGCCCGTGGATAAGGACATGGAAAGGGAGGAGGGGGAAATCATTGAAGATGCAGCCACTTCTTTGGAGGAAAACCCTCTGGCCGTGACCATACACAATGAAGAAAGCCAAGTGGAAGGAGAGTTTGTAAAGGAACTTGTAGAGGAGCTTGACAAAATCATGGAGGAAGACAAGGAAAACCAAGAACTAGAGGTCATTGTTATCAATGACATTAGAGATAGCTATCATGATGATGTTGTTATTAAGGTTGACTTCAAGGAAGGGGAACCACCAGACCTACATACGGTTCACATGATGGAGCTAGCGGAAACCATGCGCCCGGAAGAAAAACTTGTGAGGCTAGACAATTTCCTTGAGGTCACGGATGACTTGGATGCACCGGGGATCACTTTCACCAAGCAATGCCTAGAAGGACTGCCCGGAGTAATCACAACGGAGGATGGGTATGCTTTTAACTCTTTCTTTATGCGTCATATACATCACCTCTTCCTTGGTAGGTACTTTAGCGACAATGGCCTTCAAGGGAACACATGGAAGAAGAGGCAATGGAAAGGAAGGCGTAAGAAGCTTAAGGAGGATGGTGACACCATCCCAACTGTTTTATGATCATTACGGCATGGAATATTAGAGGCCTAAATAAGGTCTCAAAACAATCTTTTATCTCTAACTTTTTGCGTGTTAATCATGTACATATTTGTTGTTTGCTTGAAACTAAGATGTCTTCTCTTAATTTTGAAAACCTTAGAAAGTATAGATGGCCGCATTGGTCTTCTACTACTAAATTTGACTTAATTGATGGTGGTCGTATGGCCTTGATGTGGGATACTTCATATGTGGATCTTAATGTGATTGAGGTAGACAAACAACACATTCATTGTGAGTGTGTGTGTAAGGTTACCCAACTTTCCTTTGTAATCACGTTTGTTTATGCTTTATACACGGTTTTGGAAAGGAGAAGCCTTTGGGAATACATTGCCAATTTGGGATCAAACATTGATAGGCCGTGGCTTGTCATGGGTGATTTCAATTGTGTAAGTAGTCCTAATGAGAGGGTCGGCCCTATCCCCCCCTCGGCTTATCTCATTCAAGATCTTGTTGATTTTAAAATCAATACAAGCCTTGTAGACACTCCTTCCACCGGTGAGTTCTTCACGTGGAATAGGGGTTCTCTTTGGGCCAAATTGGATAGGGTCTTGATGAATTCTACTTGGATTTCTATTGGTATTGCTTGCAAAACTCATTTTCATGCCTTGGAGGTGGAATGTGATCATGTAGCCCCTTTGGTTACTTTCGGTTTTAACCCTAACATGGGGTCTAAACCGTTTAAATTTTTCAATATGTGGCTTAAACATAATTCATTCCCCACCATTCTCCATGAACATTGGTTTAAATTTGTTTGTGGAAATGCACAATTCAGATTGGTTAAGAAATTATAATCACTTAAGAAACCACTCAAGGAACTTAATAACGTTGAGTTTGGACATATTTCTTCTAAGGTAAAGGAATCTAAATTAGAATTTAAGAGGCTTCACAACCTTCTCTTACATTCTCCTTTAGATGATACCATAAAGAATGAACTCCAACTAGCTAAGAAGAGAGTGCTTTTCCTTAAGAAGGCCGAGGATGCTTTTTTTACACAAAAAGCGAAGGCTACACACTTGTTCCAAGGGGATAGATGCACCAAGTATTTCCATTCCCTTGTGAAAAAGAAGGCTGCATGGAACTCCATTACAGCCTTAAAACTACCTAATGGTGAGCTAACAACTTCCATTGAGCAAGTGGCAAATGAACTGGAAAATTTTTATGTGAACTTGTTTGGTACTCCGGTAAGTTGTCCTCCAATTGATCCTTGTATCATTCAATCTGGGATATGTCTGGACATAGGGCAGACCTCTGGCCTCATTGCTCCCATCTTAGACATTGAGATTAAGAATGCTATTTTCGACATTGGGGATGACAAGGCCCCGGGGCCAGATGGGTTCAATTCTGCGTTTTTCAAAGAAAACTGGGCTGTTGTTGGAGATGATGTTATAGAAGCTGTTAATGGTTTCTTTGATTCGGGTAGGCTATTGAAGCAAATCAATCACACGATTATTGCTTTAATTCCTAAGACCTCACACTCTCCCATGGCTTCGGATTTTAGACCTATTGCTTGTACAAATGTTATCTATAAGGTCATCACTAAGATTATTGCTAATAGAATGATTCCATGTCTATCG
The DNA here is from genome assembly GCA_945859875.1 of Cuscuta europaea. Classification (NCBI taxonomy): domain Eukaryota; kingdom Viridiplantae; phylum Streptophyta; class Magnoliopsida; order Solanales; family Convolvulaceae; genus Cuscuta; species Cuscuta europaea. The sequence continues at coordinate 1,904,908 of CAMAPE010000015.1, read as the reverse complement.
GGCTTGATTGACCATGCTCAAGGGGCTTTTGTTAATGGTAGACTTATGATGGATAACATTTTCTTGGCACAAGAGCTTGTTAAGGGGTACACTAGAAAGCGTTACTCTCCTAGATGTATGATTAAGGTGGACCTTAGGAAAGCTTATGATACCATCTCTTGGGACTTTCTTAAAAGTGTACTTCTTAACATTGGCTTTCCTTTGAAATTTGTTAATTGGATAATGGAGTGTGTCTCTACTCCTTCTTTTTCAATCTCCCTAAATGGGACCTTACATGGTTTCTTCCGTGGGAAGAGGGGCCTTAGACAAGGGGATCCTATGTCTGTAACACCCCCAAATTCCCCACCCAAAACGTTGATATAATTGAAATAAAACTTTGATTTATTGATAATAAAAATTTAAAGAAATACAGCGGAAGTCTAAAATAGGGAAATGGGTGTTACCGCCACATCCGGTCGGTCATCTCTCCACCGGATGCACAGGCAACTAAAAACATAACAACTAATTTAATAAAAGTAAAGTGTTCGAAAAGTAAATGTTTATTTTATGACTAATATAACTAAGGCGACTTCTAACTCGCTCTCGGCCGTGCAAGCAATCATCACTCGACAACATCATCCTCACCTGCACAAATAAAGTGCAGAAACAAAACAAGGAAAAGAAAACAAAAATTAGCTTTATAGCTAAGTAAGTACTACCCAACCCCGTAAAATAATCATGTTTGACAAAAATAGAATTTTTATATATTTTTGTCAAACATGATTATTTAAACATGATTATTTTACGGGGTTGGGTAGTACTTACTTAGCTATAAAGCTAATTTTTGTTTTCTTTTCCTTGTTTTGTTTCTGCACTTTATTTGTGCAGGTGAGGATGATGTTGTCGAGTGATGATTGCTTGCACGGCCGAGAGCGAGTTAGAAGTCGCCTTAGTTATATTAGTCATAAAATAAACATTTACTTTTCGAACACTTTACTTTTATTAAATTAGTTGTTATGTTTTTAGTTGCCTGTGCATCCGGTTGAGAGATGACCGGATGTGGCGGGTAACACCCATTTCCCTATTTTAGACTTCCGCTGTATTTCTTTAAATTTTTATTATCAATAAATCAAAGTTTTATTTCAATTATATCAACGTTTTGGGTGGGGAATTTGGGGGTGTTACAAATTGGTATCAGAGACTTTGGGACTCGGATTGCCAAGTCTCTGGTTGTTAAGATGGTACCCTTAACAACTGGTATGGCGGCAACTAGTCCAAAGTATCTAAAAAGTTTTTTAAAACAATTATTTTTTTAAGGTTTTCTAAAGAGGTTTTCAAAACATTTTCTTTTAACAATTTTTCAAGGGAGTTTTCAATATGTTTTTTTTTCTAAAATATTTGAAAAATGATTAAAAGTTTCTAGGACTAAAATGGAATTTTAGGAACGCGGTGAGGTCGTGAGATTTCTTGAATTGTGTTTTTCTTTATTTCTGTTTTCTTAGTATGCATCTATTATCTTGTTTTATAGTATGTGCTTTTGTGGTTTTCTAATAGAGATTGGTAAAGTCTAGAGAAGAACTCTAGGACCTACTAGATATTTTCTAAATTGTGAAGAATATAGAATAAAGTTATTCTTTAGAAACATTTAGGGTTATGCTTCGAGGACGAAGCATACTTTAAGGGAGTGAGAATGTGACACTCAGAAAAAAAAATTTAAATAACATAAAATAGTTAAAACAGTTAATTTCAGTAAAATAAAATAGTTAATTTTACAAATTAGGAAAAAGAAAAATTAAAATATGAAAAAAGTGACGTTCTGTCAATCTGTGACGCGTAAATTTTTATAAAAGTGACATTTAAGCAAATTTGACCTCCAAAAAATGTCGATTAATATTATGTTACAATTGAAGTTTAAATTATTAAGTATAATTATGCATACATTTATACGTAGCATTAGGTAGAGGTTGACTTTTTAAAGCTACTACACTACACATGGTGATATCAGTATACTACCACTATATACGAAGAATGTATTATGGTGCTAGGTATTCCTTAAACGGCAATACATTCAGGGCTATACATATTTTGGTTTTGGTTGAGTATATTGTTCTTTTGAATTGTTTGAGATATTATTTGGTTTGGATATATCCTTACTAACTTATTTAAGGATGACCTTGGACTTATAGAGGAACTATGCATTATGTGTTTGCTTGATTAAGTGAAGTTATTAGTTAAGGTGGTATAATTACGAGTAGCACTCGATCTTATTCGTATCACAATCTTTTCAAGAAGACAATGATGCCTGCAAGGCACAACGTGAAAGACAATGATGTCACATCGACGAAAGCGAAGCCGAATCAAGGTTTGGGATAATTTGCTCAACACATCCAGACTGTCGCAAATATGCTATTTTAAAATCAACGCCAACATCGTCTTAACAAGCGCAATGATATTTCGGAACGCGTAGTTGGGCGTATTCCCCCAACTTATTTAGGCCAAGAAAATTCTCTCGTCCTTAGGGAATGAATTTTCACCTTCGACAAACTCTTCTACGCTATAATTGCCCCGCTCACGGATCAACGAATCGATATAGTTGCGTACTACCTACGTTAAGAGGCGAATAAATGGTGGGCCATGACCAGCATTTCATCAACAATCCGACTTTTCTTGAGGGACGTTTACGAAGCCATGCGAGAAACATTCTAACCTAGAGCACATGGAAGCTACGAAGTATGAAGATTCTTACACATGAAGCAAGAATGTATGACCCGGCCAAGAATGCTACGCCAAATTCATGGAGCTCACACGATTTGCACATACGCCATTTCCGGTGAAATTAGTAACTCTAGGAAGTTTATAAGCGATATAAATTTTGAGACCTGGACGGCTATTTGCGAATACCGAACGCTGATCGAGGCTTACGCTAAAGTTGCTAACCACTATCGTGTGCGACACTTACGGGGAAGCGAACGGCACAAGCTAAATCAGTTACGGGGGAGATCCTGGATCAGAACAACAAATGTGAAAAACGTGAGAAGAACTATTTCACTAAAGACGCACACGTCTATTGCATAATTTGTAACGTAACCTTCTTTGAGTAAGTGAAGTGCTTTGGGGACGAAGCACATTTTTTAAGGGGGGTAGAATGTGACACTCCAAAAATTTAAATAAAAATAAAAATAATTTTTAGCCAGATAAATCATAAAATATTACGGAAATGACTTTTTTTAATTATTATTGAGTCAGACAAAATTCAACAGTTGTAACATTCCAAGCAGATAAAAATTTCAAAATTTATGACGTCTTAGTCAGATAAAAATATTTCAATAGTAGGAACAACATTTTATGAAACAAGTGAACCAGACAGAAAATTAACAATTGTGACATTTTTAGTCAGATAAAAATGGTCCGATAAAAGAAGTAATATTTTATATCAAGTACCAATTATACATATGACATAAGAAGTAAAGCTATATTTTATTTTTACAAAACACAATTCCCATTTTTACCCCTAAATATATAAACTATACTAACGTATACGTATATCTATACTTTTTTTTTTGTTGACCTGCAAAAAGATCCAAAAAATTAACAAAGGAAAATTAATGAATAACAAATAAATGCAGAAGGTTTGTAACTGTATGCTAGAATATTCTGCTAGGATATATACATACATGCGTTACAATCCAAAACCAGAGTATGCAAAGATATAATACTCCGTATTAAGAACAGCGGAAAACTCAATCGATAGTTCACCCATTTATTAGGAAGTCTGATCGTGAAAAAAAAAAGGAAATAAAAGGAGAGGAAGAAAGAACGATCGTCGCCGAAGAATAGTTGCGGGTCGGCCGGATTGGTTTCGATACGACCAGAGAAGGAGTCAACTGCGACGCCGGAGAAAGTGGAGCCGCCGGAAAACAGTAACCTTACCGCCAGAGAAGGTGTACGGATCTACCGCTTAGACCAGTCGCTGAACCTAGCCGGAGAAGGAGCTTTGATCGTGCCGCCAAGATCTCGGTATAGCGACAACTACCGGAGGGTACCACCGCTTCATCACCAGGTTGCTAGACACCGATGGATGTTTGGGAGGAGCGCCGCAGACAGAGAAGAGAAATTCGAACCCTGGTTCTCTGGCATGGATCGACGAAGAAGACGACTCCAAACAACCTGTGTTAGTCTATTACTTCGTACTTTGTTTATTATACTCCGTATGTTTACTACTTCGGGGCTACTGGACTGGAATTTTAATCTGACAATTTAATTTTAAAACTTGTAAATGGATTATAGTAAGGTAGAGTGATTGATAAAAGGAATAAAATTGGATTGGTTAAAGTGTATATTAGACATGGTCCATGTAAATAGAATTATAAAAAATGATTTGATAAAGTAGATTAAAACAAATTAGTTATGACTAGGATTAATTTGGAATGACTAAGACAAAATAATAATAATAATAATAATAATAATAATAATAATAATAATAATAATAACAACAACAATAATAATATAAATGGGATAAGTAAATCATAAATTGAATGAGAATTAGCAAAGGGTTACAACAATTAGTAATACTAAAATTTCCATATTCTAGAAGGTGAATCTCGAGAAGATCAAGGTAAAAGCTTCGGTTAGAATTAATCGCGATTCGAGGTAAGTTTCTCTGCCAATCTAAAATTGTTTCCTCGTATTATATGCTTACTATGCATTATGTGAATAAGTGTGAATTGTTGGATTTTGTGTATGAGAATTGTGAAGAGATGTTATATATATGGTTGTTGAGGAATATAAATTAAGTACTTTTGGGGTATTAAATATTTTTAAATACCTTCAAGACTTTTTAGAGAAATTGAGAAGTATTTTTGAAGTATTATTTATTGAAGATAAAATTTACATTTTTATAAGAGGTGAGCATCACGGGAGAAATCCGTGGTGTCGGTTTTCCACGTCCGGATAAATGTGGAGGGTGATTAGGTCTGCTACTACTAAGAAGTACAGTTTGAGTTTAAAGTGATATTTGGATCGATGATCCCTTTTTAAGAAGAAGTTATGGTAGTAGTAGTCCCTAGTCATTCAAAATATCTTATTCAGGGGTAGTTGGTAGACTGAGTCCCGACTACTCGTTACGACTTACTACTCGGGGGGCTTGGAATCCCTTTTAGGGGGTGTGCACACTTAAGGTAGTCGTTTCGTTTCCAACAGAGCAGTTGTGGTACCGGCACTTGTTCGGGGTGGCCGTCCGTAACCACGGTCCACCGGGCTCTACCGAAAGGTTGAGCACCGCCCTTCTAAATTACTAGGAAGTTAGAGAAGAAGTGATTTTTGAGGAAATCAAAGAGAAGAGTTATTATGAAGTTTTACAGAGAAGTTGAGGATTGTTGTAAAGAAGTAGTCTTGATAAAAATCAAAGTGAAAAGAATTTCGATGGTGTGAGTATTTTTATATATTATTATATAAAAATTCTATTTTTGTCAAACATGATTATTTTACGGGGTTGGGTAGTACTTACTTAGCTCTAAAGCTAATTTTTGTTTTCTTTTCCTTGTTTTGTTTCTGCACTTTATTTGTGCAGGTGAGGATGATGTTGTCGAGTGATGATTGCTTGCACGGCCGAGTGCGAGTTAGAAGTCGCCTTAGTTATATTAGTCATAAAATAAACATTTACTTTTCGAACACTTTACTTTTATTAAATTAGTTGTTATGTTTTTAGTTGCCTGTGCATCCGGTTGAGAGATGACCGGATGTGGCGGTAACACCCATTTCCCTATTTTAGACTTCCGCTGTATTTCTTTAAATTTTCATTATCAATAAATCAAAGTTTTATTTCAATTATATCAACGTTTTGGGTGGGAAATTTGGGGGTGTTACAAATTTGTAACACCTCGGCCCCGTAGGCCCCGAGGTAGTTACTTCTGACCTCTAGTACTGTCCTCACAAACCGCCACTAGCCTTTTCCGCGCACTTTGTCCTCACTCGTGCGCGCCCTGAGAAACTTCCCAGGGGGTCACCCATCCCAAGACTACTCCCGTGCAAGCACGCTTAACTTTGGAGTTCTTGGCTAATGAGCTCCCTTAAAAGGAGATGCACCTTATTGGTATGAGTAGTACTATTAATCCGTTTAAATTAAATCTCAAGTGTTACAATCACCCCCACTTAGGAACGCAACGTCCTCGTTGCGCCCATAAACCAATCTCAATCATATCCCAGAATCTTTTCCCCTGCTAAGTGCCCGCCCGATATCCAACGGATCAGCACACTGTCGCAGGGTTGCTCTGATACCACTTGTAACACCTCGGCCCCGTAGGCCCCGAGGTAGTTACTTCTGACCTCTAGTACTGTCCTCACAAACCGCCACTAGCCTTTTCCGCGCACTTTGTCCTCACTCGTGCGCGCCCTGAGAAACTTCCCAGGGGGTCACCCATCCCAAGACTACTCCCGTGCAAGCACGCTTAACTTTGGAGTTCTTGGCTAATGAGCTCCCTTAAAAGGAGATGCACCTTATTGGTATGAGTAGTACTATTAATCCGTTTAAATTAAATCTCAAGTGTTACAATGTCCCCTCTTTTGTTTGTGCTTTGCTTGGAATACCTGTCTAGACTTCTAAACATGAGAACTATGTCTGGGTTTAATTTTCATCCCAAATGTGGTAGCTTGAAAATCTCACATCTTGCATACGCTGATGATCTTATGTTATTTTGTAGAGGTGACACGTACTCTATCAAGATCTTAATTGATGCACTTAATGACTTTGGTGATGTTTTGGGTTTAAGAGTCAATTTGAAAAATCAAACATTTTTTTGGGTGGGGTTAAAGACAATGAACTCTCGGCTATACTTGATTTGGTGGATTTCAAGGTTGGTGCATTCCCGGTCAAATACCTTGGGATCCCATTGTCCCCCCTAAAACTTTCTGTGGTCGAATATGCCCCCCTCTTGGAAAAAATTTCAAACTATCTTAATTCATGGAATACCAAGAGTTTGTCATATGCTGGTAGAACTGAACTAATCAAATCTGTTATCCAGGGTGTACACTCTTTTTGGTTACAGGTGTTCCCTATACCTCAAGCCATCCTTGATAGGGTGACTTCACTTTGTCATGTATTCTTTTGGGGGTGTAAATTTGCAAGGGTGGCTTGGGCTGACATGTGTCTCCCAAAAGAGGAAGGGGGATTAGGTATTAGACACACCAAAACTTGGAATAATGCCTTACTTTCCAAGACCCTGTGGGATATCCACCTTAAGCGTGACACGTTTTGGGTGAAATGGGTACATGGGGTCTATCTTAAGGGGAGATGTGTGTGGGATTTCTCCCCACACACTAGGGACTCCCAACTTATGAAGAAGATTGGGAAGATCCGGGACCTCTTAATCTCCAAATATGAGTCCATTGGGAGCACAATTGATGGCCTCGCAAATCTTTCCCAAAATGGTAAATTGTGCTCCTCCAAAGTTTATGACTTGATTAGAACTAAGGGTACTAAGCATGTATGGATGGCCTTTATTTGGAAGGCCTATATTCCACCTAAGTTCTCATTCATTGCTTGGCTTGCTTTTCGAAATCGCCTAGCAACGTATGACAATCTTAGTAGGCTTGAATTGATTAACCTATGTCCATTTTGAAAGGGTGAACCGGAGACGGTATCACACCTATTCTTTGAGTGTCAATTTACAGGTACAATATGGAACAAAGTGAGAGCTTGGATTGGAATGCCTAGGCTTATGACAACTCTGGATAGCTCGGTGAAATGGATCAAGAAGGACTACGGAGGTGCGGGGATCAACGCCAAAACAGTCCGTATTGCATTCATCTATACCATCTATTGGATATGGAGAGTACGAAATGCAACAAGATTTGATGCAGCCAAAGATTGTGTGGAGGAAGTTTTTGATAGGATCCAATACATGGTGTATAAGATCCTTTATAGTATTTACCCACATGAACTTATTATGTTTTGATACTTGATGGCGTGAGGTGGCTCAATGCCCCTCTTTTTTGTATTTTTGGCCATGGTTGTGTGAGGTGGCAGACTGCCCCTCTATTTTTGTGCTTTGGGAGTGATTGTATAGCTCATAGGTTATGGTATATCCCATGTTGGGATAGCCCCATTTTTGTTCCCCCATTTTGGTTTACCTGTACATAAACTCTTTTGGATGATATATATAATTACCCTTTACCCAAAAATTGAAACCAGCGCCCGAAGACAAGTTTTAGAAAATGGTAAGATCTTTCCAACGAGATATTAAACACTTCAACGGCACAAAATAGAGCAAGATATGATCGCATCAAATCTACACGAGTTCGGAGTGAAATCAGAAATATTTGTGAATATATGGTTAATCTGTAACTTTTAATTAATGCATTGTAAATGAAGTTGGAACAATATCTTTAGAGCTCCGATCTATCTTTCCAACGAGATATAATACGCTCCAAACGGATAAACACACAGCAAGATATGAGTGTTACAAATACTTAGCCTTATCTCTATGATTTAGCGTTTTCAGCGAAAATAGAGCACTTTTAGCGTAAATACAGTGTATTTTAGTAATTAGGCATTAATCCCTTGATATTCTGAAACCAGCGCCTAAAAACAAGTTTTAGAACTCGGTATGATCTTTCCAACGAGATATTAAACAATTTCAACGACACAAAATAGAGCAAGATATGATCGCATCAAATTCTACACGAGTTCGGAGTGAAATCAGAAACATTTGTTTATATATGGTTAATTTGTAACTTTTAATTAATGCATTGTAAATGAAGTTGGAACAATAGCTTTAGAGCTCCGATCTATCTTTTCAACGAGATATAATACGCCCCAAACGGATAAACACACAGCAGGATATGAGTGTCACAAATACTTAGCCTTATCTCTATGATTTAGCGTTTTCAGCTAAAATAAAGCACTTTTAGCGTAAATACAGTGTATTTTAGTAATTAGGCAATAATCCCTTGATTTTTTGAAACCAGCGCCTGAAGACATGTTTTAGAACTCGGTATGATCTTTCAAACGAGATATTAAACGCTTTCAATGGCACAACAAAGAGCAAGATGTGATCGCATCAAATTCTGCACGAGTTCGGAGTGAAATCAGAAACATTTGTGAATATATGGTTAATCTGTAACTTTTAATTAATGCATTGTAAATGAAGTTGGAACAATAGCTTTAGAGATCCGATCTATCTTTCCAACGAGATATAATACGCCCCAAACGGATAAACCCACAACAAGATATGAGTTTTACGAATACTTAGTCTTATCTCTATGATTTAGCGTTTTCAGCGAAAATAGAGCACTTTTAGCGTAAATACAGTGTATTACTATTTTTATTACTATTATTATTACTATTATTATTACTATTATTACTATTATTAATATTATTATTATTATTATTATTATTATTATTATTATTATTATTATTATTATTATTAGCTCCGATCTATCTTTCCAACGAGATATAATACGCTCCAAACGGTTAAACACACAGCAAGATATGAGTGTCACAAATACTTAGCCTTATCTCTATGATTTAGCGTTTTCAGCGAAAATAGAGCATTGTTAGTGTAAATAAAGTTTATTTTAGTAATTAGGCAATCATCCCTTAATATTTTGAAACCAGCTCCCAAAGACATGTTTTAGAACTCGATAGATACCCGCACGGGTAGCTCAGTTGGTCGAGTGGTGGGAAAAATTGGACGTAGACCAAGGTTCGAATCATGCAGCGGCTAAAAGGGGGTTTTCAGAACCTGAAATAAGGCTTGCCCTCTAGTGCGCACGGGTAAAGGCCTACTGCCGCTTTGCCGACTGAGTCACCGTGATTTACTCCCCCACCATCCTGTCGGGTCGGGGTGGGGGGGCCCTTGGGGTTGGGGATTAAACCTTTTTGGACGTAGAAATCGGTAAGATCTTTCCAACGAGATATTAAATGCTTTCAATGGCACAAAATAGAGCAAGATATGATCGCATCAAATTCTACACGAGTTCGGAGTGAAATCAGAAACATTTGTGAATATCTGGTTAATCTGTAACTTTTAATTAATGCATTGTAAATGAAGTTAGAACAATAGCTTTAGAAATCCGATCTATCTTTCCAACGAGATATAATACGCTCCAAACGGATAAACACACAGCAAGATATGAGTTTCACAAATACATAGCCATATCTCTATGATTTAGCGTTTTCAGCGAAGAGCACTTTTAGCGTAAATACAATGTATTTTAGTAATTAGGCAATCATCCCTTGATATTCTGAAACCAGCGCCTGAAGACAAGTTTTAGAACTCGGTATGATCTTTCAAACGAGATATAAAACGCTTTCAATGGCACAACAAAGAGAAAGATGTGATCGCATCAAATTCTACACGAGTTCGGAGTGAAATCAGAAACATTTGTGAATATATGGTTAATCTGTAACTTTTAATTAATGCATTGTAAATGAAGTTGGAACAATAGCTTTAGAGCTCCGATCTATCTTTCCAACGAGATACAATACGCCCCAAACGGATAAACCCACAACAAGATATGAGTGTTACGAATACTTAGTCTTATCTCTATGATTTAGCGTTTTCAGCTAAAATAGAGCACTTTTAGCGTAAATACAGTGTATTTTAGTAATTACGCAATAATCCCTTGATTTTTTGAAACCAGCGCCTGAATACAAGTTTTAGAACTCGGTATGATCTTTCAAACGAGATATTAAACGCTTTCAATGGCACAACAAAGAGCAAGATGTGATCGCATCAAATTCTACACGAGTTCGGAGTGAAATCAGAAACATTTGTGAATATATGGTTAATCTGTAACTTTTAATTAATGCATTGTAAATGAAGTTGGAACAATAGCTTTAGAGCTCCGATCTATCTTTCCAACGAGAAATAATACGCTCCAAACGGATAAACACACAGCAAGATATGAGTGTCACGAAAATAGAGCCTTTTAGCGTAAATAAAGTGTATTACTATTTTTATTACTATTATTATTACTATTATTATTACTATTATTATTATTATTATTATTCTTGTTATTATTATTCTTATTCTTATTATTATTATTATTATGTTGATGATGATTATTATTATTATTATTATTATTATTATTATTATTATTATTATTATTATTATGTTGATGATGATGATTATTATTATTATTATTATTATTATTATTATTATTATTATTATTATTATTATTATTATTATTATGTTGATGATGATGATTATTATGATTATTATTATTATTATTATTATTATTATTATTATTATTATTATTATTATTATGTTGATGATGATGATTATTATGATTATTATTATTATTATTATTATTATTATTATTATTATTATTATTATTATTATTATTATTATTATTAGTATTATTATTATTATTAGCTCCGATCTATCTTTCCAACGAGATATAATACGCTCCAAACGGTTAAACACACAGCAAGATATGAGTGTCACAAATACTTAGCCTTATCTCTATGATTTAGCGTTTTCAGCGAAAATAGAGCACTGTTAGCGTAAATAAAGTTTATTTTAGTAGTTAGGCAATCATCCCTTAATATTTTGAAACCAGCGCCGAAAGACATGTTTTAGAACTCGGTAAGATCTTTCCAACGAGATATTAAATGCTTTCAATGGAAAAAAATAGAGCAAGATATGATCGAATCAAATTCTACACGAGTTCGGAGTGAAATCAGAAACATTTGTGAATATCTGGTTAATCTGTAACTTTTAATTAATGCATTGTAAATGAAGTTAGAACAATAGCTTTAGAACTCCGATCTATCTTTCCAACGAGATATAATACGCTCCAAACGGATAAACACACAGCAAGATATGAGTGTCACAAATACATAGCCTTATCTCTATGATTTAGCGTTTTCAGCGAAAATAGAGCACTTTTAGCGTAAATACAGTGTATTTTAGTAATTAGGCAATCATCCCTTGATATTCTGAAACCAGAGCCTGAAGACAAGTTGTAGAACTCGGTAAGATCTTTCGAACGAGATATTAAACGCTTTCAACGGTAAAAAATAGAGCATGATATGATCGCATCACATTCGACACGAGTTCGGAGTGAAATCAGAAACATTTGTGAATATATGGTTAATCTTTAACTTTTAAATAATGAATTGTAAATGAAGTTGGAACAATATCTTTAGATCTCCGATCTATCTTTCCAACGAGATATAATACGCTCCAAACGGATAAACACACAGGAAGATATGAGTGTCACAAATACTTAGCCTTATCTCTATGATTTAGCGTTTTCAGCGAAAATAGAGCACTTTTAGCGAAAATACAGTGTACTTTAGTAATTAGGCAATCATCCCTTGATATTTTGAAACCAGCGCCTGAGAAACCAGCGCCTGAATTTTGAAACCAGCGCCTGACTGTTGAGAGACTCTCTCTCAAGCATTACGCTTCTCGGAAAAAACCTCAAGCTTCTTGCGCAAAACTCTTTCTTCTCCGCCATTTCTTCCTTTCTGAGCTCGTTTGGTAGCTGATTTACACTTCCTCTCGTCTGGGGGGGGGGGGGGGGTAAATCATCTACCTTTTGAGCTCTTTTTGGAGTTTTTCTGGACTGGTTCTCTTAGCTTGCGCTCGGTATTACTATTCACGAGAATAGGTCAACGACGTTTGCTCCTACTTCCGGTGGGTGTTTTTCCGAACGGACTTCAGTTCTAGCTTCCCCTTGCTCCGGTGATTAACTTTCTCTAAAAAGTTTCATCATCGGACTGGTTGCTATTTTCGTCCGTACTCGTCTTCCTCATTCTATTTCGGGGTGAATAGTGTGGTTTTCACCATTGTTGTTTCTCCGAAGGTTTATGACTTAAGGGGAGGTCCTTCTTGGCTCTCCCTTGTGTTCCGATGCCTAAAGGGAAGGCAAAAGCGAAGAAGAAGACTCCAAAGGCTCCAACCAAATCGTCCACACGCCTCAAAGACAAGACTCTTCCTAAGGAGGTGGAGGAGGTGGTCTCGGAATCTACCTCATGTCAAGGTACTCCTATGTCCTCGGCTGACCCCCTTCATGGGGAGGTAAATTCTATTCCTCTTATTCTTGATGCTCCTATTATTGAGGATGAATGTGATGAACCTTTGGTTGAGGATTTGTGTGATAAATCCATTGTTGATGCTAATGTTTGTGATGTTATCATCTCGGATGAGTATGCGATTGATGAAACTGTTTTAGCTTTCATTGATGACACTTTGCCTTCGGATAAGGCTGAAAGTTTGAAAGATGACCCTTTGATTACCAATGCTACTTCCCCTGAACCCATTCATGCCGCGGCTTTGGCTAATGCCACGGCTTTGTCTAATGCCACGGCTTTGGATGTCAATGCCGCGGCTTCGGTTGTTATTCAAAACAAGGGGGACATACCCTCTTCCTCTAATGTCGCGGCTTTGGCTGCTCTTAAGGGCAAAGGAGTGGTCATTGAGGAGACTACTTCTAAAGCCCTCCCTTGGTCTTCCCTTTTTAAGGATAATAGGAAACCCGAGAAGGGTATGAAGCTCAAATTCATTGAACCGGTGGGAGAGTTTGTTGATCTCTCTAATAGAAAGATGGCCTCTATGATTGAAATTTGGGGCTTTTGCCTTGTTGCCTACTTTGATGGTAGGTTTCCCGGCTTTAAGGCTATACATGAGATGATCAACAAATGGAATGTACCTTGCCAAGCTAGATCCCATGACAAGGGTTGGGTCATTTTTAAATTTCACAATGAAGAGGATAGGACTAAAGTCCTCTCGGGTGGACCTCACACCATCCTTGGGAAATCTTTCCCTTTGAAACCTCTCTCGGAGGACTTCTCCATGGATAGTGATGAGTTCCTTAAACTCCCTATTTGGGTACAATTCCCACATCTTCCTATGAGACTTTGGGAGGAGGACATTATAAGTGAGATTGCTTCTCGTGTGGGTGTGCCTTTGGCCACGGATAGAGTCACACAAGAAAAAGTGAGATCTCACTTTGCCCGGGTCCTAATTGAGATTGATGCTTCCAAACCGCCTCCTTTGGAACTTAAGATAAAGTTGCCCAATGTCAAATTTCACAAACAATTTGTGAGATATGAAACTTACCCCAACTTTTGCTTTCATTGTAAAAGTTTTGGGCACCATGCCTTTACGTGCAAAGTGTTGGCCGAAATTGAAAAGAAGAACAAAGAATGTATTGAGGCTGCCTTGCCTCCTAAGGAGGATCCTAAAGGGGATAACACCCTTCTAAATAAGGAGGATCCTAAAGGGGCAAACACTATTACTTCCAACAACAAGGAAGGAAAGGCCTACATCCCCTCGGAATTACATGATAAGATGCCTAAGTTCAAAAAGAATGATCATCCTTTCTTTAGGGTGACTAGAGTGCGTAGAGGCCCACACAAATATATTGAGGAAGAGGAGGAGGAAGGGGGGGACCCTCCCCCCCGGGAGGTTGAACCTTTGGTGGACAAAACTGTCCGTACGGTTAAGACCTCTCTTGTTGACACTTTCATTGATGAGGTAGTGGTGGACATGGATGTCAATGATCCCCTCCATCCTATTATCAAACTCAAACACCAAAAAGAGGTTGATGAACCTACTCTCAAACTTAACCATAATCTTAGAATTGTGGAGGCCAATGCCCCCGGGATACAATTTACTAAGAATTGTTTGGAAGATCTTCCCGGAATTAAAGTTTGTGACAAAGGTTACACCTACTCCTCTAAGTTTCTCAAAGGGGTGTTTAAACATTATCTAAACAATCATTTTGAGGATGGTAACTTACAAGGGAATGCTCTTAAGGTCAAAGACCTTAGAAAGTTCACTAAAGATTCCCCACAGATTGTGTATGACATTCGTGATGCTTATCTTGATGATGTTGTTGTTAAAATTGATCTTTTTCCTAATGATAAACCGTGGATACATCTCAAGCATATTGAGGATGTGAAGGATGATTTTGTTAGACTTGATGACTATTTGGGTACCACCACTAACCATTTGATGAAAGGTATCAATTTCACCAAAGATTGTTTGAAATCCCTTCCCGGGATCCTTCCCACGGATGAGGGATACGAAGTCTCCCATATCTTTATGGAGCAAGTCTACTTCCTATTTTTGGATAGATATACTCCGAGGGCTCCTTTTAAGCCTAAACCGAAAGGTTTTGGTGTTAGAAACGATGGGGGAAGAAGGTACACTAAACGTTTTTGATGTTTGTGTCCTCTTGGAATATTAGAGGTCTTAACAAGACCTCAAAACAAAACTCCATTGGTGCTTTTATCCGTGATAAGAAGATCCATGTTTGCTGCCTTCTTGAGACTAAAATGTCTACTCATAACTTTGACAAGTTCATGGTTACTAGATGGCCTAGTTGGTTATCTAGTACTAACTTTGATAAAATTGAGGGGGGCAGGATTGCCCTCATTTGGAACCCCAACTTTGTGAACATTAACATCTTGGAGGTGGATTCCCAACACATCCATTGTGAGATTAGGTGTAAGATCACACAAAACACCTTTTTTGTGACCTTCGTCTATGCTCTCTACACGGTTGTGGAAAGAAGAAACCTTTGGGAGCACATTGCTAACTTAGAGCCTAATATCAATCACCCTTGGATTGTTATGGGGGACTTTAATTGTGTAGGCAGTCCTAACGAAAGGATTGGGCCTACCCCCCTTCGGCCTATTACATACAACATCTTAATGATTTCAAGGTTCAAGCAAACCTTACTGACTCTCCTTCCACGGGTGAGTTCCTTACGTGGAATAGGGGCTCCCTGTGGGCCAAACTTGATAGAGTTCTCATGAATTCTTGCTGGTCCACCTTTAATATTACCTGTAATGCTCACTACTTTGAGATGGAAGTGGAGTTTGACCACTGTGCTGTGCTTGTTACTATTGGCAATAATTCTCCTGTTGGTTCTAGGCCTTTCAAGTTCTTTAACATGTGGCTTAAGCATGAGGCCTTTGCCAACATCCTAACCAACCATTGGTTTCAAGAGATGTATGGCACACCACAGTTTAGATTGGCCCGTAAACTGAAGAGGCTTAAAAAACCTCTTAAGGAGCTTAATTTCAATGCTTTGGTCATATTTCTGAGAAGGCCAAGGAGGCTAATAAGGAGTATAAGAGTCTCCATGCTCTGTTACTCCTTTCTCCTCTGGATGATAATATTAAACTTGAGGTTGCCTCGGCCAAAAAGTATGCTTTGAACCTCAAGAGGGCTGAGGAGGATTTTTTCAGACAAAAGGCCAAAGCTAATCACTTGATCTTAAGTGACCGGGAACCAAGTACTTTCATTCTATTGTCAAAAAGAATGTGGCTAGAAACTCCATTACTTCTATTAAACTAGAGAATGGAGATTCCACCACATCTCTTAATCGTGTGGCTTCTGAGCTGGTTGGCTTCTATACCAACCTCTTTGGTACTTCTTGTCCTAATGTGGACATTAACCCTGACATCATTCTTTCTGGTACTTGCCTTGATGACTCTAAACTTACTGGGCTTCTTGCCCCCATTTCTAATGATGAAATTAAGAATGCCATGTTTGACATTGGGGATAATAAGTCCCCTGGGCCTGATGGCTTTACTTCTGCTTTCTTTAAGCATAATTGGAATATAGTTGGGCATGAAGTTGATGAAGTTGGAACATTAGCTTTAGAGCTCCGATCTATCTTTTCAACGAGATATAATACGCTCCAAACGGATAAACACACAGCAAGATATGAGTGTCACAAATACTTAGCCTTATCTCTATGATTTAGCGTTTTCAGCGAAAATAGAGCACTTTTAGCGTAAATACAGTGTATTTTAGTAATTAGGCAATCATCCCTTGATATTCTGAAAGCAGCGCCTGAAAACAAGTTTTAGATCTCGGTAAGATCTTTCCAACGAGATATTAAACAATTTCAACGACACAAAATAGAGCAAGATATGATCGCATCAAATTCTACACGAGTTCGGAGTGAAATGAGAAACATTTGTTTATATATGGTTAATTTGTAACTTTTAATTAATGCATTGTAAATGAAGTTGGAACAATAGCTTTAGAGCTCCGATCTATCTTTCCAACGAGATATAATACGCTCCAAATGCTTTCCAACTAAATTCTACAAAGCTTTAGCCTTCAAATTCTAAAACTTGTTTTCAGGCGCTGCTTTCAGAATATCAAGGGATGATTGCCTAATTACTAAAATACACTGTATTTAAGCTAAAAGTGCTCTATCTTCGCTAAAAACGCTAAAGCATAGATATAAGGCTAAGTATTTGTGACACTCATATCTTGCTCTGTATTTATCCGTTTGGAGCGTATTATATCTCGTTGGAAAGATAGATCGGAGCTCTAAAGCTATTGTTCCAACTTCATTTACAATGCATTAGTTAAAAGTTACAAATTAACCATATATTCACAATTGTTTCTGATTTCACTCCGAACTCGTGTAGAATTTGATTCGATCATATCTTTCTCTATTTTGTGCCGTTGAAGGCGTTTAATATCTCGTTGGAAAGCTCTTACCGAGTTCTAAAACTTGTCTTCAGGCTCTGGTTTCACAATAGCAAGGGATGATTGCCTAATTACTAAAATACACTGTACTTACGCTAAATGTGCTCTATTTTCTCTGAAAACGCTAAATCATAGAGACAAGGCTAAGTATTTGTGACACTCATATCTTGCTGAGTGTTTATCCGTATGGAGCGTATAATATATCATTGGAAATATAGATCGGAGCTCTAAAGCTATTGTTCCTACTTCATTTATAATGCATTAATTAAAAGTTACAGATTAACCATATATTCAGAAATGTTTCTGATTTCACTCCAAACTCGTGTAGAATTTGATGCGATCATATCTTGCTATATTTTGTGCCATTGAGAGCGTTTAATATATCGTTGGAAAGCTTTTACCGAGTTCTAAAACTTGTCTTCAGGCGCGGGTTTCAAAGTATCAAGGGATGATTGCCTATTTACTAAAATACACTGTATTTACGCTACAAGTACTCTTTTTTCGCTGAAAACGCTAAATCATAGAGATAAGCCTAAGTAATTGTGACACTCATATCTTGCTGTGTGTTTATCTGTTTGGAGCGTATTATATCTCGTTGAAAAGATAGATAGGAGCTCTAAAGCTATTTTCCAACTTCATTTACAATGGATTAGTTATAAGTTACAGATTAACCATATATTCACAAATGCTTCTGATTTCACTCCGAACTCGTGTAGAAGTTGATGCGATCATATCTTGCTCTATTTTGTGCTGTTGAAAGCGTTTAATATCTCGTTGGAGAGATCTTACCGAGTTCTAAAACTTGTCTTTAGGCGCTGGTTTTGAAATATCAAGGGATGATTGCCTAATTACCAAAATACACTGTATTTACGCTAAAAGGCTCTATTTCGTTGAAATTGCTAAATAATAGTGATAAGGCTAAGTATTTGTGACACTCATATCTTGATGTGTGTTTATCCGTTTGGAGCGTATTATATCTCATTGGAAAGATGGATCGGAGCTCTAAGGTTGTTTTTACTTGGACCGTAATTTGTTGGTCTGGTCTGGTCTGGTTTGTTTTGGTGTGGTTTGTTTTGGTCTAGTCTAGTCTTGTCTGGTCTGAAATTTTATGTTTTATATTTTTTGCGTAAATATTTTATTTTTTATATATATATTATAATCCATAACTAATTATATTTTATTCATTTATAATTCAAAATAATATTATTTCTTCCAGCATGCTAAAATTTTGCCTATTTGTTATAAAATTAATAGTAATACTAATAATACTAATAATAATAATAATAATAATAACAATAATAATAATAATAATAATAATAATAATAATTAGGGGCGTGCACTATTCGGTTTAAACCGGAAAACCGGACCGAGTCGTACCGGAAAAACCGGTACCCGGATTAAACCAGAATGATATCCGGTCCGGTTTTCGGTTTTGAACCGGATGAATCGGATGAACCGGTTCAATTCCGGGTAAAACCGGAATACATCTGGTCCGGTTTTCGGTTTGCATATCATTGAAAATCCGTTTACGGTTTCGGTCTGGTTCGGTACGGTCCGGTACGGTCCGGTCCGGTTTTGAACCGGTGCACACCCCTAATAATAGTAATAATAATAATAATCATGAAACCAGCGCCTGAAACTGAAGAAGTTTTTTGCGTCGAGAGAGTCTCTCTCTAAGCGATTCACGCTTATTCGCAAAACTCCTTCTTCTTCACCGGTTTCTAGCTTTCTTCCTCCATTTTCTCCTTCTTTGAGCTTGGATATTAGTTACTCTACACTTCCTCAGTCTTAGGTGTGTAGATTCTCTAATTTTCGAGCTCCTTTTTGGAGGTTTGGAGTGTTTTTCCGACCTTCTTCGTTTCGGTGTTACTATTCACGAGAAAAAGGTCAACGCCTCTCCAGCCTTCATCTCTTGGTGGTTTCTTGATTCAAGCATAGATTCTGGTTCCCCTTAGCTTGGGGATTAACTTTCTCCATTTTTTTCCATCATCGGACCTCTCCTTGGGTTGGCCGTACTCTTCTTCTCCAACGGCTCTTTTGGGTGAACAGTTCGGTTTACTCCATTGTTGTACCGAAGCTTTATGTAACTTTGGGAGGTGCTTCCTTTCTCCCCCTCTCGGTCATTATGCCTAAGGGGAAGACTAAAAAGAAGGCTTCCAAACCTCCTACAAAATCCTCCACTCGGCTTAGAGCTAAGGCGCAAGCAAAGGAGGTGGATGAGCTTCTCTCGGTTGATGTTCAAAGTGAACAAAATTCGTCTCTCCAAGAAGATGCAACTTATGAGCCTAGCAAGGATCATTCTTCCTCCTCGGCTACCATTGAGGTAGAGGTAAGTTCTCTCCTTCTTAGCTCCAATGATCCTAATATTGTCAATGTGTGTGAGATTGAGGCACTTCTTGCTGGTTCCAAAGATAGTGATGCTTCTATTGTGCCCGAAAATGTGTGTGATGTTAATTCGGCTACTAAAACTTGTGTTGATGCTTCCTCTTTGAGTAAGGGTGATAAAACTGGCTGTGTTACCCCTATTTCTATGAATGTTGCTATTGATAACGATGGAGATGCCTCTGTTTTAGGGGTCAATGTCCCACCCTTGGACATTGAACCCTCGGTTCCTTTGAAAAGCATTGAAAAAATGAAGGCTACTCCTAACATTTCTCACAATTCTTTGGCTTTTGGTTTGGCCAACAAATCTGCCCCCCCTACGGCTTTAGCTAATATTATGGATACCGACATTGCCTTGGCCTCTACCTCTAATGCCGCGGCATTACAAGGTGAAAATGGCAAGGGTGTGGTTAATGCTAATACTTCCAAGCCCCTTCCTTGGGCATCTTTGTTCAAAGACAATAGGGAACCCGATAAGGGTATGAAACTTAAGTTCATTGAACCGGTGGGAGAATTTGTTGATCTTTCTAATAGAAAGATGCTTTCTATGGTCCAAATATGGGGCTTTTGCCTTGTGGCCTATTTTGATGGGAAATTTCCCGGCTTCAAGGCTATACATGACATGATGAACAAATGGAAAGTACCTTGCCAAGTTAGATCCCATGACAAAGGTTGGGTCATTTTTAAATTTCAAAATGAGGAGGATAGGACTAAAGTCCTCTCGGATGGACCCTATACTATCCTTGGGAAGAATTTTCCTTTGAAACCCCTCTCGGATAATTTCACTATGACTAGTGATGAATTCCTCAAACTCCCTATTTGGGTGCAATTTCCCCATCTTCCTTTAAGGCTTTGGGAAGAAGATATCATTAGTGAGATTGCTTCCCGTGTGGGGGTCCCTTTGGCTACGGATAGGGTAACCCAAGAAAGGGTGAGGTCCCAATTTGCCCGGGTCTTAATTGAGATTGATGCCTCAAAGCCCCCTCCTCTTGAACTTAAAATCAAGCTGCCAAATGGGAACTTTCATACCCAACATGTGAGGTACGAAACATATCCTAACTTTTGCTTTCATTGCAAAACTTTTGGCCATCATGCCTTCACTTGTAAGGTCTTGGCCGAAAGGGAAAGGAAAGAAAAGGAGGATATAGAGGCTACCAAGGCTGTTAACGACAAGCCTACTAATGATAACACCTTTGACAATGTTCCTAAAAGAAAGGGGAAAGAGCATGTGACAATGGAACCTCAAAATACCGAGGTTCATAACAATAAGAAAGGGGACCACCCTTTCTTTAGAGTTACTAGATGTAGGCGTGGGCCTAATAAGTTCATTGTTGAGGATGAGGATGAGGAACAAGGAGACCCACCTCCCCAAGAGGTGGATACTACTATTGACAAAACTGTCCGTATAGTCAAAACATCACTCCTTGACACCTTTGAGGATGAGGTGGTGTTTGACTTGGATCCCGTGGACCCCCTCCACCCTATTATAAAGTTGAAACACCAAGATGAGGTGGATGTCCCCATTATTAAGCTTGATCATAACCTTAGAATTGTGGGGGAAAAGACCTCCGGTGTGCAATTTACCAAATCTTGTTTGGAGGGCCTCCCCGGGGTCAAACCAAACAAACATGGTTATGTGTATTCACCCAAATTCCTAAAAGGAGTTTATAGACATTGCTTAAACCGCCATTTTGAGGATGGTACCCTTCAAGGGAATGCTTGTAAGGTCAAGGACCTTAGAAATGTTCCTAAGGATTCTATTCGTATTGTTCATGATATTCAAGAGGCTTTTCTTGATGATGTGGTGGTCAAGGTTGATCTAAACATTGACAATAAGCCTTGGATACACCTTAAACATATTGAAGATGTCAACGAAAACTTTACTAGACTTGATGACTATTTGGAAAATACTAAGAACCATTTGACAAAAGGCATCAATTTTACTATTGAATGTTTGGAGTCTCTACCCGGACTATACCCCACGGAAGAGGGATATGAAGTATCTCCTCTATTTATGGAAAAGGCTTACTTCCTTTTCTTGGATAGGTATCAACCGAGGGGTAACTTTAAACATAAGCCGAGGCCTTTTATGACAAGGAGGTTTGTTGGGAGGAAGACCCCTAGACATTTTTAATGTTAGTGTCCTCTTGGAACATTAGAGGTCTTAATAAGACCTCAAAGCAAAATTCTATTTGTTCTTTCATAAGGAATAATAAGGTTCATGTGTGCTGCCTCCTTGAAACAAAGCTGTCCACCTCCAATTTTGATAAGTTTATGTCTAATAGATGGCCTAATTGGCTGTTTAAGACTAACTTTGATTTGATTGAGGGGGGCAGAATGTCCCTCCTTTGGGACCCTACTTTTGTGGATTTGAAGGTCTTGGAGGTGGATTGCCAATACATCCATTGTGAGGTGCTTTGTAAAATCACCAAAAATGTTTTCTTGGTGACTTTTATATATGCTCTCTATACGGTTGTGGAAAGAAGGACTCTTTGGGAGCATATTGCTAGCCTTGAACCCCATATTAGCCACCCTTGGCTTGTTATGGGGGATTTCAATTGTGTTGGTAGCCCTAATGAGAGGGTTGGACCTACTCCTCCCTCGGCCTACTATATTCAACACCTTAATGATTTCAAGGTTCAAGCTAACCTTGTGGATACCCCTTCCACCGGGGAATTCCTCACTTGGAATAGGGGGTCCCTTTGGGCCAAACTTGATAGAGTCCTCATGAACTCTTTATGGTCTACCAATAACATTACGTGTAAGACACATTTCTTTGAGATGGAGGTAGAATTTGACCATTGCGCCTCTCTTGTTACTATCGGCCATAATGTGCCTAAGGGGTCTAGGCCCTTCAAGTTCTTTAACATGTGGCTCAAACATGAGGCCTTTAAGGGCATTCTCACCACGCATTGGTTCCAAGAGTTATATGGCACCCCTCAATTTAGGCTTGTACGCAAGCTTAAGAGACTTAAAAGGCCTTTGAAAGAACTCAACTTCAATGCTTTTGGCCACATCTCTTTTAAGGCTAATGAGGCTAAAAAAGAATATAAGAGACTCCATGCTCTTTCTCTTCTTTCTCCTCTTGATGATGATATCAAGCATGAGGTTAACCTTGCTAAGAAAAATGCTCTTTACCTCAAGAGTGCCGAGGAGGACTTTTTTAGACAAAAAGCAAAATCTAATCACCTTTTGCTTAGCGACCGGGGATCCAAATATTTTCATTTTATTGTTAAGAAAAACGTGGCTAAAAACTCCATCACCTCCATCAAACTTGAGGATGGGAGGTATACCACCTCTCTTGACCAGGTGGCTGGTGAATTTGTGAGATTCTACACTGATCTCTTTGGCACTTACTGTCCTACTTTGGACATTGACCCTACCATCATTCTTTCGGGTAAGTGTCTTGATAATAATAAGGCCATTGATCTTGTTAATCCTATCTCTGTTTTGGAGATTAAGAATGCCATTTTCGATATTGGTGATGACAAATCTCCGGGTCCTGATGGGTATACTTCTGCTTTTTTCAAGCATAATTGGAATATTGTTGGTCATGACGTGATTTTGGCTATTAAAGGCTTTTTCAACTCTGGTAAGCTCCTGAAGCAGCTGAACCATACTGTGATTGCCCTAATTCCCAAAACCTCCCATGATCCTACTGCGGCTGATTTCAGGCCTATCTCTTGCACTAATGTCATTTATAAGACTATCACCAAGATCATTGCTAATAGAATGATCCCTTGTTTACCTGATTTGATTGATCCCTCCCAAGGGGCTTTTATTGATGGGAGGCTTATGCTTGACAATGTTTTTCTTGCACAAGAGCTTATCAAAGGCTATACTAGAAAGCGTATGTCTCCTAGATCTATGATTAAGGTGGATCTTAGGAAGGCTTATGATACCATCTCTTGGGACTTTCTTTACAATGTTCTTTTGACTATTGGTTTCCCAATCCAATTTGTCAATTGGATTATGGAATGTGTGACTACTCCCTCTTTCTCCATTTCAATTAATGGGGTCCTCCATGGCCACATTAAGGGCAAAAGGGGACTTAGGCAAGGGGACCCTATGTCTCCTCTCCTTTTCGTGATCTGTCTTGAATACTTTTCTAGACTGCTTAATCACAGGACTAAAGTGCCCCCGTTTAAGTTCCACCCAAAATGTGGGAAACTTAACATCTCCCATGTTGCTTATGCTGATGATCTCATGTTATTTTCTAGGGGGGATTATCCCTCTATTAAAATCCTTATTGACACTTTGGATGATTTTGGAAATGTTTCTGGCCTCAAAGTCAACTTTAATAAGTCTAACATTTTCATTGGTGGGCTGGCTGATCATGATCTTAATCATATCTTGAATTTGATTGACTTTAAGGAGGGGTCCTTCCCGGTGAGATACCTTGGGATCCCTTTAGCTCCTCTCAAGATTGCTGTTGCACAGTATGCTCCTTTATTGGATTCCATTACTAATTTTATCAATGCTTGGAACACTAAGACACTCTCTTATGCGGGGAGGGTTGAGCTTATCAAATCTGTTATTCAAGGGGTGCATTCTTTCTGGCTACAAGCACTCCCCATACCTAAGGCAGTACTTGATAGAATTACCTCTATCTGTCGTATTTTCCTTTGGGGGTGTAAGTATGCTAGAGTTGCATGGACTGATATTTGCCTCCCCAAGGAGGAGGGTGGTCTTGGTATCCATGATACTCACATTTGGAACTCTGCTCTGATTGCTAAAACCCTTTGGGATATCCATACAAAAAAGGATAACCTTTGGGTTAGGTGGATCCATGGTGTTTTTCTTAATGGTAGAGGTGTTTGGGAGTTCACACCTCATAATAGGGACTCCCAACTTATTAAGAAGATTGCTTTGATTAGAAATCAGATTCTTTCCCACTTTGGGAATGTTAATGATGCCATCACTTTTCTTGATGGCTGCCAAATTAATGGAAAGCTGTCCTCGGCCAAGGTCTATAATCTCCTTAGAATTAAGGGGGGGACTCATATGTGGATGTCCTTTATTTGGAAAAACTACATCCCCCCCAAGTTCTCCTTCACGGCTTGGTTGGCTTTCAGAGAT
>CAMAPE010000015.1:1850000-1877500 GCA_945859875.1 Cuscuta europaea | reverse complement strand
TTTAATATCTCGTTGGAAAGATCTTACCGAGTTCTAAAACTTGTCTTCAGGCGCTGGTTTCAAAATATCAAGGGATGATTGCCTGATTACTAAAATACACTGTATTTACGCTAAACGTGCTCTATTTTCGCTGAAAACGCTAAATCATAGAGATTAGGCTAAGTATTTGTGACACTCATATCTTTCTGTGGGTTTATCCGTTTGGAGCGTATTATATCTCGTTGGAAAGATAGAAGGGAGCTCTAAAGCTATTTTCCAATTTCATTTACAATTGATTAATTAAAAGTTACAGATTAACCATATACTCACAAATGTTTCTGATTTCACTCCGAACTCGTGTAGAATTTGATGCGATCATATCTTGCTCTATTTTGTGCCGTTGAAAGCGTTTAATATCTCGTTGGAGAGATCTTACCGAGTTCTAAAACTTGTCTTCAGGTGCTGGTTTCAAAATAACAAGGGATGATTGCGTAATTTCTAAAATACACTGTATTTACGCTAAAAGTGCTCTATTTTCGCAGAAAACGCTAAATCATAGAGATAAGGCTAAATTTTTGTGACAATCATATCTTGCTGTGTGTTTATCCGTTTGGAGCGTATTATTACTCGTTGGAAAGATAGATCGGAGATCTAAAGCTATTGTTCCAACTTCATTTACAATGGATTAATTAAAAGTTACAGATTAACCATATATTCACAAATGTTTCTGATTTCACTCCGAACTCGTGTAGAATTTGATGCGATCATATCTTGCTCTATCTTGTGCCGTTGAAAGCGTTTAATATCTCGTTGGAAAGATCTTACCATGTTCTAAAAGTTGTATTCAGGCGCTGGTTTCAAAATATCAAGGGGTGATTGCCTAATTACTAAAATACACTGTACTTACGCTAAAAGTGCTCTATTTTCTCTGAAAACGCTAAATCATAGAGATAAGGCTAAGTATTTGTAACACTCATATCTTGCTGAATGTTTATCCGTTTGGAGCGTATTATATCTCGTTTGAAAGATAGATCGGAGCTCTAAAGCTATTGTTCCAACTTCATTTACAATGCATTAATTAAAAGTTAAAGATTAACTATATATTCACAAATGTTTCTGATTTCACTCCGAACTCGTGTAGATTTGATGCGATCATATCTTCCTCTATTTTGTGCCGTTGAAAGCGTTTAATATCTCGTTGGAAAGATCTGACCATTTTCTAAAACTTGTCTTCAGGCGCTGGTTTCAAAATATCAAGGGATGATTGCCTAATTACTAAAATACACTGTATTTACGCTAAAAGTGCTCTATTTTCTCTGAAAACGCTAAATCATAGAGATAAGGCTAAGTATTTGTGACACTCATATCTTGCTGTCTATTTATCCGTTTGGAGCGTATTATATCTCGTTGGAAAGATAGATCTGAGATCTAAAGCTATTGTTCAAACTTCATTTACAATGCATTAATTAAAAGTTACAGAATAAAAATATATTCACAAATGTTTCTGATTTCACTCCGAACTCGTGTAGAATTTGATGTGATCATATTTTGCTCTATTTTGTGCCGTTGAAAGCGTTTAATATGTCGTTGGAAAGATCTTACCTATTTCTAAAACTTGTATTCAGGCGCTGGTTTCAAACTATCAAGGGATGATTTCCTAATTACTAAAATACACTGTATTTACGCTAAAAGTGCTCTATTTTTGCTGAAAACGCTAAATCTTAGAGTTAAAGCTAAGTATTTGTGACACTCATATCTTGCTGTGTGTTTATCCGTTTGGAGCGTATTATATCTCGTTGGAAAGATAGATCGGAGCTCTAAAGCTATTGTTCCAACTTCATTTACAATGCATTAGTTAAAAGTTACAAATTAACCATATATTCACATATATCTTTCTCTATTTTGTGCCATTGAAAGCGTTTAATATCTCGTTAGAAAGCTCTTACCGAGTTCTAAAACTTGTCTTCCGGCTCTGGTTTCAAAATATCAAGGGATGATTGCCTAATTACTAAAATACACTGTACATACGCTAAAAGTGCTCTATTTTCTCTGAAAACGCTAAATCATAGAGATAAGGCTAAGTATTTGTAACACTCAAATATTGCTGAGTGTTTATCCGTTTGGAGCGTATTATATCTAATTGGAAAGATAGATCGGAGCTCTAAAGCTATTGTTCCAACTTCATTTACAATGCATTAATTAAAAGTTACAGATTAACCATATATTCACAAATGTTTCTGATTTCACTCCAAACTCGTGTAGAATTTGATGTGATCATATCTTGCTATATTTTTTGCCATTGAGAGCGTTTAATATCTCGTTGGAAAGATTTTACCGAGTTCTAAAACTTGTCTTCAAGAGCGGGTTTCAAAGTATCAAGGGATGATTGCCTAATTACTAAAATACACTGTATTTACGCTAAAAGTACTCTATTTTCGCTGAAAACGCTAAATCATAGAGATAAGCCTAAGTATTTGTGACACTCATATCTTGCTGTGTGTTTATCCGTTTGGAGCGTAATATATCTCGTTGGAAAGATAGATCGGAGCTCTAAAGCTATTTTCCATCTTCATTTACAATGGAATAATTAAAAGTTAGAGATTAACCATATATTCACAAAGGTTTCTGATTTCACTCCGAACTCGTGTAGAATTTGATGCGATCATATCTTGCTCTATTTGGTGCCGTTGAAAGCGTTTAATATCTCGTTGGAGAGATCTTACCGAGTTCAAAAACTTGTCATCAGGCGCTGGTTTCGAAATATCAAGGGATGATTGCCTAATTACTAAAATACACTGTATTTACGCTAAAAGTGCTCTATTTTCGTTGAAATTGCTAAATAATAGAGATAAGGCTAAGTATTTGTGACACTCGTATCTTGCTGGGTGTTTATCCGTTTGGAGCGTATTATATCTCATTGGAAAGATAGATCGGAGCTCTAAGGATGTTTTTACTTGGACCGTAATTTGTTGGTCTGGTCTGGTTTGTTTTGGTGTTGTTTGTTTTGGTCTGGTCTTGTCTGGTCTGGTCTGAAATTTTATTTTTTGTATTTTTTGCGTAAATATTATATATATATATATATATATATAATAATAATAATAATAATAATAATAATAATAATAATAATAATAATAAAATATGGTCTGGTGTGGTGTGGTCTGTTTTAGTGTGGTCTGATCTGGTTGGTTTAGTTTGGTCTGGTTTTGTCTATTCTGGTCTGGTCTGGTCTGGGACAAATTACAGTCCAAGTAAAAACAACCTAAAGCTATTGTTCCAACTTCATTTACAATGCATTAATTAAAATTTAAAGATTAACGATATATTCACAAATGTTTCTGATTTCACTCCGAACTCCTGTAGAATTTGATGCGATCATATCTTCCTCTATTTTGTGCCGTTAAAAGCGTTTAATATTTCGTTGGAAAGATCTTACCGAGTTCTAAAACATGTCTTCAGGCGTTGGTTTTAAAATATCAATTGATCATTGCATAATTACTAAAATACACTGTATTTACGCTAAATGTGCTCTATTTTCGCTGAAAACGCTAAATCTTAGAGACAAGGCTATGTATTTGTGACACTCATATCTTGCTGTGTGTTTATCCGTTAGGAGGGTATTATATCTCGTTGGAAATATAGATCGGATCTCTAAAGCTATTGTTCCAACATCATTTACAATGCATTAGTTAAAAGTACAGATTAACCATACATTCACAAATGTTTCTGATTTCACTCTGAACTCGTGTAGAATTTGATGCGATCATATCTTGCTCTATTTTGTGCTGTTGAAGGCGTTTAATATCAAGGGATGATTGCCTAATTACTAAAATACACTGTATTTACGCTAAGGTTTCCTGTAAAGCTTAAGTTGGGTCTAGTTTTAGTTTTTTATATTCTCTTTTACTCTCTGTATCTTTCATTTTATTTCTCTTCTTGCCCTGCACCTTTTGTTTTATGAATAAAATCGTTCTATAAAAAAATCCAAAAAACAACATTGTATTTACGCTAAAAGTGCTCTATTTTCGCTGAAAATGCCTAATCGTAGAGATAAGGCAAAGTATTTGTGACACTCATATCTTGCTCAGTGTTTATCCATTTGGAGCGTATTATATCTCGTTAGAAAGATAGATAGGAGCTCTAAAGCATTAAATAAAAGTTACATATTAACCATATATTCACAAATGTTTCTGATTTCACTCCGAACTCGTGTAGAATTTGATGCGATCATATCTTGCTCTATTTTGTGCCGTTGAAAGCGTTTAATATTTCGTTGGAATGATCTTACCGAGTTCTAAAACTTGTTTTCAGGCGTTGGTTTCAAAATATCAAGGGATGATTGCCTAATTACTAAAATACACTGTATTTTCGCTAAAGCTGCTCTATTTTCGCTGAAAACGCTAAATCATAGAGATAAGGCTAAGTATTTGTGACACTCATATCTTGCTGTGTGTTTATCTGGTTGGAGCGTATTATATCTCGTTGGAAAGATACATCGGAAATCTAAAGCTATTGTTCCAACTTCATTTACAATGCATTAATTAAAAGTTACAGATTAACCATATATTCACAAATGTTTCTGATTGCACTCCGAACTCGTGTCGAATTTGATGCGATCATATCTTGCTCATTTTTGTGCCGTTGAAAGCGTTTAAAATCTCGTTGGAAAAATCATACCGAGTTCTAAAACTTGTCTTCAGGCGCTGGTTTCAAAATATCAAGGGATGATTTCCTGATTACTAAAATGCACTGTATTTACGCTAAAAGTACTCTATTTTCGCTGAAAACGCTAAATCGTAGAGATTAGGCTAAGTATTTGTGACACTCATATCTTGCTCTGTGTTTAACCGTTTGGAGCGTATCATATCTTGTTGGAAAGATAGATCGGAGCTAAATCATATATTGACAAATGTTTCTGATTTCACTCCGAACTCGTGTAGAATTTGATGCGATCATATATTGCTATATTTTGTGCCGTTAAAAGCGTTTAATATCTCGTTGGAAAGATCTTAATGAGTTCTAAAACATGTCTTCAGGCGCTGGTTTCAAAATATCAATGGATGATTGCCTAATTACTAAAATACACTGTATTTACGCTAAATATGCTCTATTTTCGCTGAAAACGCTAAATCTTAGAGATAAGGCTAAGTATTTGTGACACTCATATGTTGCTGCGTGTTTATCCGTTTGGAGCGTATTATATCTCGTTGGAAAGATAGATCGGAGATCTAAAGCTATTGTTCCTACTTCATTTACAATTAATTATTGAATAGTTACAGATTAACCATATATTCACTCCGAACTCGTGTAGAATGTGATGCGATCATATCATTCTCTATTTTGTACCTTTGAAAGCGTTTAATGTCTCGTTGGAAAGATCTTACCGAGTTCTAAAACTTTTATTCAGGCTCTTCTTTTAGAATATCAATGGATGACTGCCTAATTACTAAAATACACTGTATTTACGCTAAAAGTGCTCTATTTTCGCTGAAAACGCTAAATCGTAGAGATAAGGCTAAGTATTTGTGACACTCATATCTTGCTGTGTGTTTATCCGTTTGGAGCGTACTATATCTCGTTGGAAAGATAGATAGGAGCTCTAAAACTATTGTTCCAACTTCATTTACAACGCATTAGTTAAAAGTTACATATTAACCATATATTCACAAATGTTTCTGATTTCACTCCGAACTCGTGTAGAATTTGATGCGATCATATCTTGCTCTTTGTGGAACCGTTGAAATCGTTTAATATCTCGTTTGAAAGATCATACCGAGTTCGAAAACTTGTCTGCAGGAGCTGGTTCCAAAAAATCAAGGGATTATTGCCTAATTACTAAAATACACTGTATTTACGCTAAAAGTGCTCTATTTTAGCTAAAAACGCTAAATCTTAGAGATAAGGCTAAGTATTTGTGACACTAATATCCTGCTGTGTGTTTATCCGTTTGGGGCGTATTATATCTCTTTGGAAAGATAGATCGGAGCTCTAAAGCTATTGTTTCAACTTCATTTACAATGCATTAATTAAAAGTTATAGATTAACCATATATAAAAAAATGTTTTTGATTTCACTCCGAACTCGTGTAGAATTTGATGCGATCATATCTTGCTTTACTTTGTGCCATTGAAAGCGTTTAATATCTCGTTGGAAAGATCTTAATGAGTTCTAAAACATGTCTTCAGGCGCTGGTTTCAAAATATCAATGGATGATTGCCTAATTACTAAAATACACTGTATTTACGCTAAATATGCTCTATTTTCGCTGAAAACGCTAAATCTTAGAGATAAGGCTAAGTATTTGTGACACTCATATGTTGCTGCGTGTTTATCCGTTTGGAGCGTATTATATCTCGTTGGAAAGATAGATCGGAGATCTAAAGCTATTGTTCCTACTTCATTTACAATTAATTATTGAATAGTTACAGATTAACCATATATTCACTCCGAACTCGTGTAGAATGTGATGCGATCATATCATTCTCTATTTTGTACCTTTGAAAGCGTTTAATGTCTCGTTGGAAAGATCTTACCGAGTTCTAAAACTTTTATTCAGGCTCTTCTTTTAGAATATCAATGGATGACTGCCTAATTACTAAAATACACTGTATTTACGCTAAAAGTGCTCTATTTTCGCTGAAAACGCTAAATCGTAGAGATAAGGCTAAGTATTTGTGACACTCATATCTTGCTGTGTGTTTATCCGTTTGGAGCGTACTATATCTCGTTGGAAAGATAGATAGGAGCTCTAAAACTATTGTTCCAACTTCATTTACAACGCATTAGTTAAAAGTTACATATTAACCATATATTCACAAATGTTTCTGATTTCACTCCGAACTCGTGTAGAATTTGATGCGATCATATCTTGCTCTTTGTGGAACCGTTGAAATCGTTTAATATCTCGTTTGAAAGATCATACCGAGTTCGAAAACTTGTCTGCAGGAGCTGGTTCCAAAAAATCAAGGGATTATTGCCTAATTACTAAAATACACTGTATTTACGCTAAAAGTGCTCTATTTTAGCTAAAAACGCTAAATCTTAGAGATAAGGCTAAGTATTTGTGACACTAATATCCTGCTGTGTGTTTATCCGTTTGGGGCGTATTATATCTCTTTGGAAAGATAGATCGGAGCTCTAAAGCTATTGTTTCAACTTCATTTACAATGCATTAATTAAAAGTTATAGATTAACCATATATAAAAAAATGTTTTTGATTTCACTCCGAACTCGTGTAGAATTTGATGCGATCATATCTTGCTTTACTTTGTGCCATTGAAAGCGTTTAATATCTCGTTGGAAAGATCTTACCAAGTTCTAAAACTTGTCTTCAGGCGCTGGTTTCAAAAAAGCATGGGATGATTGTCTAATTACTAAAATACACTGTATTTACGCTAAAAGTGCTCAATTTTCGCTGAGAACGCTAAATCATAAAGATAAGGCTAACTATTTGTGACACTCATATCTTTCTGTGTGTTTATCCGTTTGGAGCGTATTATATCTCGTTCGAAAGATAGATCGGAGATCTAAAGCTATTGTTCCAACTTCATTTACAATGCATTAATTAAAAATTACAGATTAACAACATATTCACAAATGTTTCTGATTTCACTCTGAACTCGTGTAGAATGTGATGCGATCATATCATGCTCTATTTTGTGCCGTTGAAAGCGTTTAATATCTCGTTGGAAAGATCTTACCGAGTTCTAAAACTTGTCTTCAGGCTCCGGTTTCAGAATATCAAGGTACTCTATTTTCGCTGAAAACGCTAAATCATAGAGATAAGGCTAAGTATTTGTGACACTCATATCTTGCTGTGTGTTTATACGTTTGGAGCGTATTATATCTCGTTGGAAAGATAGATCGGAGCTCTAAAACTATTGTTCCAACTTCATTTACAATGCATTAGTTAAAAGTTACATATTAACCATATATTCACAAATGCTTGTGATTTCACTCCGAACTCGTGTAGAATTTGATGCGATCATATCTTTCTTTATTTTGTGCCATTGAAAGTGTTTAATATCTCGTTGGAAAGATCTTACCAAGTTCTAAAACTTGTCTTCAGGCGTTTGTTTCAAAATAGAAAGGGATGATTGCCTAATTACTAAACTATACTGTATTTACGCTAAAAGTACTCTATTTTCGCTGAAAACGCTAAATCATAGATATAAGGCTAAGTATTTGTGACACTCATATCTTGCTGTGTGTTTATATGTTTGGAGCGTATTATATCTCGTTGGAAAGATAGATCGGAGATCTAAAGCTATTGTTTCAATTTCATTTACAATTCATTAATTAAAAGTTACAGATTAACGATATATTCACAAATGTTTCTGATTTCACTCCGAACTCGTGTAGAATGTGATGCGATCATATCATGCTCTATATTGTGACGTTGAAAGCGTTTAATATCTGGTTGAAAAGATCTTACCGAGTTCTAAAACTTGTCTTCAGTCTCTGGTTTCATAATATCAAGGGATGATTCCCTAATTACTAAAATACACTCTATTTACGCTAAAAGTGCTCTATTTTCGCTGAAACGCTGAATCATAGAGATAAGGCTAAGTATTTGTGACACTCATATCTTGCTGTGTGTTTATCCTTTTGGAGCGTATTATATCTCGTTGGAAAGATATATCGGAGTTCTAAAGCTATTGTTCCAACTTCATTTACAATGCATTAATTAAAAGTTACAGATTAACCATATATTCACAAATGTTTCTGATTTCACTCCAAACTCGTGTAGAATTTGATGCGATCATATCTTTCTCTATTTTGTGCCGTTGAAAGCGTTTAATATCTCGTTGGAAAGATCCTACCGAGTTCTAAAACATGTCTTCAGGCTCTGGTTTCAGAATATCAAGGGATGATTGCCTAATTACTAAATGACACTGTATTTACGCTAAAAGTGCTCTATTTTCGCTGAAAACGCTCAATCATAGAGATAAGGCTAAGTATTTGTGACACTCATATCTTACTGTGTGTTTATCCGTTTGGAGCGTATTATATCTCGTTAAAAAGATAGATCGGAGCTCTAAAGCTATTGTTCCAACTTCATTTACAATGCATTAATTAAAAGTTATAGATTAACCATATATTCACAAATGTTTCTGATTTCACTCCGAACCTCGTGTAGAATTTAATGCGATCATATCTTGCTCTAATTTGTGCCGTTGAAAGCGATTAATATCTCTTTGGAAAGATCTTACCGAGTTCTAAAACTTGTCTTCAGGAGCTGGTTTCAAAATTCAATGGATGATTGCCTAATTACTAAAATACACTGTATTTACGCTAAAAGTGCTCTATTTTCGCTGAAAACGCTAAATCATAGAGATAAGGCTAAGTATTTGTGACACTCATATCTTGCTGTGTGTTTATCCGGTTGGAGCGTATTATATCTCGTTGGAAAGATACATCGGAACTCTAAAGCTATTGTTCCAACTTCATTTATAATGCATTAATTTAAAGTTACAGATTAACCATATATTCACAAATGTTTCTGATTTCACTCCGAACTCGTGTCGAATTTGATTCGATCATATCTTGCTCAATTTTGTGCCGTTGAAAGCGTTTAATATCTCGTTGGAAAAATCTTACCGAGTTCTAAAACTTGTCTTCAGGAGCTGGTTTCAAAATATCAAGGGATGATTTCGTGATTACTAAAATACACTGTATTTACGCTAAAAGTGCTCTATTTTCGCTGAAAACGCTAAATCATAGAGATAAAGCTAAGTATTTGTGACACTCATATCTTGCTGTGTGTTTATCCGTTTGGAGCGTATTATATCTCGTTGGAAAGATAGATCGGAGCTCTAAAGCTATTGTTCTAAATTCATCTACAATGCATTAATTAAAAGTTACGGATTAACCATATATTCACAAATGTTTCTGATTTCACTCCGAACTCGTGTAGAATTTGATGCGATCATATCTTGCTCTGATTTTTGCCGTTGAAAGCGTTTAATATCTCGTTGGAAATATCTTACCGAGTTCTAAAACTGTTCTTCAGGCGCTGGTTTCAAAATATCAAGGGATGATTGCCTAATTACTAAAATACACTGTATTTACGCTAAGGTTTCCTGTAAAGCTTAAGTTGGGTCTAGTTTTAGTTTTTTATATTCTCTTTTACTCTCTGTATCTTTCATTTTATTTCTCTTCTTGCCCTGCACCTTTTGTTTTATGAATAAAATCGTTCTTTAAAAAAATCCAAAAAACAACATTGTATTTACGCTAAAAGTGCTCTATTTTCGCTGAAAACGCCTAATCGTAGAGATAAGGCAAAGTATTTGTGACACTCATATCTTGCTCAGTGTTTATCCATTTGGAGCGTATTATATCTCGTTAGAAAGATAGATAGGAGCTCTAAAGCATTAAATAAAAGTTACATATTAACCATATATTCACAAATGTTTCTGATTTCACTCCAAACTCGTGTAGAATTTGATGCGATCATATCTTGCTCTATTTTGTGCCGTTGAAAGCGTTTAATATTTCGTTGGAATGATCTTACCGAGTTCTAAAACTTGTTTTCAGGCGCTGGTTTCAAAATATCAAGGGATAATTGCCTAATTACTAAAATACACTGTATTTTCGCTAAAGCTGCTCTATTTTCGCTGAAAACGCTAAATCATAGAGATAAGGCTAAGTATTTGTGACACTCATATCTTGCTGTGTGTTTATCCGGTTGGAGCGTATTATATCTCGTTGGAACGATACATCGGAACTCTAAAGCTATTGTTCCAACTTCATTTACAATGCATTAATTAAAAGTTACAGATTAACCATATATTCACAAATGTTTCTGATTGCACTCCGAACTCGTGTCGAATTTGATGCGATCATATCTTGCTCATTTTTGTGCCGTTGAAAGCGTTTAAAATCTCGTTGGAAAAATCTTACCGAGTTCTAAAACTTTTCTTCAGGCGCTGGTTTCAAAATATCAAGGGATGATTTCCTGATTACTAAAATACACTGTATTTACGCTAAAAGTACTCTATTTTC
Source organism: Cuscuta europaea (assembly GCA_945859875.1). Classification (NCBI taxonomy): domain Eukaryota; kingdom Viridiplantae; phylum Streptophyta; class Magnoliopsida; order Solanales; family Convolvulaceae; genus Cuscuta; species Cuscuta europaea. The sequence continues at coordinate 1,866,520 of CAMAPE010000015.1, read as the reverse complement.
GCTGAAAACGCTAAATCATAGAGATTAGGCTAAGTATTTGTGACACTCATATCTTGCTCTGGGTTTAACCGTTTGGAGCGTATCATATCTTGTTGGAAAGATAGATCGGAGCTAAATCATATATTGACAAATGTTTCTGATTTCACTCCGAACTCGTGTAGAATTTGATGCGATCATATATTGCTCTATTTTGTGCCGTTAAAAGCGTTTAATATCTCGTTGGAAAGATCTTAATGAGTTCTAAAACATCTCTTCAGGCGCTGGTTTCAAAATATCAATGGATGATTGCCTAATTACTAAAATACACTGTATTTACGCTAAATATGCTCTATTTTCGCTGAAAACGCTAAATCTTAGAGATAAGGCTAAGTATTTGTGACACTCATATCTTGCTGTGTGTTTATCCGTTTGGAGCGTATTATATCTCGTTGGAAAGATAGATCGGAGCTCTAAAGCTATTGTTCCAACTTCATTTACAATGCCTTCATTAAAAGTTACAGATTAACCATATATTCACTCCGAACTCGTGTAGAATGTGATGCGATCATATCATTCTCTATTTTGTACCTTTGAAAGCGTTTAATGTCTCGTTGGAAAGATCTTACCGAGTTCTAAAACTTTTATTCAGGCTCTTCTTTTAGAATATCAATGGATGACTGCCTAATTACTAAAATACACTGTATTTACGCTAAAAGTGCTCTATTTTCGCTGAAAACGCTAAATCGTAGAGATAAGGCTAAGTATTTGTGACACTCATATCTTGCTGTGTGTTTATCCGTTTGGAGCGTACTATATCTCGTTGGAAAGATAGATAGGAGCTCTAAAACTATTGTTCCAACTTCATTTACAACGCATTAGTTAAAAGTTACATATTAACCATATATTCACAAATGTTTCTGATTTCACTCCGAACTCGTGTAGAATTTGATGCGATCATATCTTGCTCTTTGTGGAACCGTTGAAATCGTTTAATATCTCGTTTGAAAGATCATACCGAGTTCGAAAACTTGTCTGCAGGAGCTGGTTCCAAAAAATCAAGGGATTATTGCCTAATTACTAAAATACACTGTATTTACGCTAAAAGTGCTCTATTTTAGCTAAAAACGCTAAATCTTAGAGATAAGGCTAAGTATTTGTGACACTAATATCCTGCTGTGTGTTTATCCGTTTGGGGCGTATTATATCTCTTTGGAAAGATAGATCGGAGCTCTAAAGCTATTGTTTCAACTTCATTTACAATGCATTAATTAAAAGTTATAGATTAACCATATATAAAAAAATGTTTTTGATTTCACTCCGAACTCGTGTAGAATTTGATGCGATCATATCTTGCTTTACTTTGTGCCATTGAAAGCGTTTAATATCTCGTTGGAAAGATCTTAATGAGTTCTAAAACATGTCTTCAGGCGCTGGTTTCAAAATATCAATGGATGATTGCCTAATTACTAAAATACACTGTATTTACGCTAAATATGCTCTATTTTCGCTGAAAACGCTAAATCTTAGAGATAAGGCTAAGTATTTGTGACACTCATATGTTGCTGCGTGTTTATCCGTTTGGAGCGTATTATATCTCGTTGGAAAGATAGATCGGAGATCTAAAGCTATTGTTCCTACTTCATTTACAATTAATTATTGAATAGTTACAGATTAACCATATATTCACTCCGAACTCGTGTAGAATGTGATGCGATCATATCATTCTCTATTTTGTACCTTTGAAAGCGTTTAATGTCTCGTTGGAAAGATCTTACCGAGTTCTAAAACTTTTATTCAGGCTCTTCTTTTAGAATATCAATGGATGACTGCCTAATTACTAAAATACACTGTATTTACGCTAAAAGTGCTCTATTTTCGCTGAAAACGCTAAATCGTAGAGATAAGGCTAAGTATTTGTGACACTCATATCTTGCTGTGTGTTTATCCGTTTGGAGCGTACTATATCTCGTTGGAAAGATAGATAGGAGCTCTAAAACTATTGTTCCAACTTCATTTACAACGCATTAGTTAAAAGTTACATATTAACCATATATTCACAAATGTTTCTGATTTCACTCCGAACTCGTGTAGAATTTGATGCGATCATATCTTGCTCTTTGTGGAACCGTTGAAATCGTTTAATATCTCGTTTGAAAGATCATACCGAGTTCGAAAACTTGTCTGCAGGAGCTGGTTCCAAAAAATCAAGGGATTATTGCCTAATTACTAAAATACACTGTATTTACGCTAAAAGTGCTCTATTTTAGCTAAAAACGCTAAATCTTAGAGATAAGGCTAAGTATTTGTGACACTAATATCCTGCTGTGTGTTTATCCGTTTGGGGCGTATTATATCTCTTTGGAAAGATAGATCGGAGCTCTAAAGCTATTGTTTCAACTTCATTTACAATGCATTAATTAAAAGTTATAGATTAACCATATATAAAAAAATGTTTTTGATTTCACTCCGAACTCGTGTAGAATTTGATGCGATCATATCTTGCTTTACTTTGTGCCATTGAAAGCGTTTAATATCTCGTTGGAAAGATCTTACCAAGTTCTAAAACTTGTCTTCAGGCGCTGGTTTCAAAAAAGCATGGGATGATTGTCTAATTACTAAAATACACTGTATTTACGCTAAAAGTGCTCAATTTTCGCTGAGAACGCTAAATCATAAAGATAAGGCTAACTATTTGTGACACTCATATCTTTCTGTGTGTTTATCCGTTTGGAGCGTATTATATCTCGTTCGAAAGATAGATCGGAGATCTAAAGCTATTGTTCCAACTTCATTTACAATGCATTAATTAAAAATTACAGATTAACAACATATTCACAAATGTTTCTGATTTCACTCTGAACTCGTGTAGAATGTGATGCGATCATATCATGCTCTATTTTGTGCCGTTGAAAGCGTTTAATATCTCGTTGGAAAGATCTTACCGAGTTCTAAAACTTGTCTTCAGGCTCCGGTTTCAGAATATCAAGGTACTCTATTTTCGCTGAAAACGCTAAATCATAGAGATAAGGCTAAGTATTTGTGACACTCATATCTTGCTGTGTGTTTATACGTTTGGAGCGTATTATATCTCGTTGGAAAGATAGATCGGAGCTCTAAAACTATTGTTCCAACTTCATTTACAATGCATTAGTTAAAAGTTACATATTAACCATATATTCACAAATGCTTGTGATTTCACTCCGAACTCGTGTAGAATTTGATGCGATCATATCTTTCTTTATTTTGTGCCATTGAAAGTGTTTAATATCTCGTTGGAAAGATCTTACCAAGTTCTAAAACTTGTCTTCAGGCGTTTGTTTCAAAATAGAAAGGGATGATTGCCTAATTACTAAACTATACTGTATTTACGCTAAAAGTACTCTATTTTCGCTGAAAACGCTAAATCATAGATATAAGGCTAAGTATTTGTGACACTCATATCTTGCTGTGTGTTTATATGTTTGGAGCGTATTATATCTCGTTGGAAAGATAGATCGGAGATCTAAAGCTATTGTTTCAATTTCATTTACAATTCATTAATTAAAAGTTACAGATTAACGATATATTCACAAATGTTTCTGATTTCACTCCGAACTCGTGTAGAATGTGATGCGATCATATCATGCTCTATATTGTGACGTTGAAAGCGTTTAATATCTGGTTGAAAAGATCTTACCGAGTTCTAAAACTTGTCTTCAGTCTCTGGTTTCATAATATCAAGGGATGATTCCCTAATTACTAAAATACACTCTATTTACGCTAAAAGTGCTCTATTTTCGCTGAAACGCTGAATCATAGAGATAAGGCTAAGTATTTGTGACACTCATATCTTGCTGTGTGTTTATCCTTTTGGAGCGTATTATATCTCGTTGGAAAGATATATCGGAGTTCTAAAGCTATTGTTCCAACTTCATTTACAATGCATTAATTAAAAGTTACAGATTAACCATATATTCACAAATGTTTCTGATTTCACTCCAAACTCGTGTAGAATTTGATGCGATCATATCTTTCTCTATTTTGTGCCGTTGAAAGCGTTTAATATCTCGTTGGAAAGATCCTACCGAGTTCTAAAACATGTCTTCAGGCTCTGGTTTCAGAATATCAAGGGATGATTGCCTAATTACTAAATGACACTGTATTTACGCTAAAAGTGCTCTATTTTCGCTGAAAACGCTCAATCATAGAGATAAGGCTAAGTATTTGTGACACTCATATCTTACTGTGTGTTTATCCGTTTGGAGCGTATTATATCTCGTTAAAAAGATAGATCGGAGCTCTAAAGCTATTGTTCCAACTTCATTTACAATGCATTAATTAAAAGTTATAGATTAACCATATATTCACAAATGTTTCTGATTTCACTCCGAACCTCGTGTAGAATTTAATGCGATCATATCTTGCTCTAATTTGTGCCGTTGAAAGCGATTAATATCTCTTTGGAAAGATCTTACCGAGTTCTAAAACTTGTCTTCAGGAGCTGGTTTCAAAATTCAATGGATGATTGCCTAATTACTAAAATACACTGTATTTACGCTAAAAGTGCTCTATTTTCGCTGAAAACGCTAAATCATAGAGATAAGGCTAAGTATTTGTGACACTCATATCTTGCTGTGTGTTTATCCGGTTGGAGCGTATTATATCTCGTTGGAAAGATACATCGGAACTCTAAAGCTATTGTTCCAACTTCATTTATAATGCATTAATTTAAAGTTACAGATTAACCATATATTCACAAATGTTTCTGATTTCACTCCGAACTCGTGTCGAATTTGATTCGATCATATCTTGCTCAATTTTGTGCCGTTGAAAGCGTTTAATATCTCGTTGGAAAAATCTTACCGAGTTCTAAAACTTGTCTTCAGGAGCTGGTTTCAAAATATCAAGGGATGATTTCGTGATTACTAAAATACACTGTATTTACGCTAAAAGTGCTCTATTTTCGCTGAAAACGCTAAATCATAGAGATAAAGCTAAGTATTTGTGACACTCATATCTTGCTGTGTGTTTATCCGTTTGGAGCGTATTATATCTCGTTGGAAAGATAGATCGGAGCTCTAAAGCTATTGTTCTAAATTCATCTACAATGCATTAATTAAAAGTTACGGATTAACCATATATTCACAAATGTTTCTGATTTCACTCCGAACTCGTGTAGAATTTGATGCGATCATATCTTGCTCTGATTTTTGCCGTTGAAAGCGTTTAATATCTCGTTGGAAATATCTTACCGAGTTCTAAAACTGTTCTTCAGGCGCTGGTTTCAAAATATCAAGGGATGATTGCCTAATTACTAAAATACACTGTATTTACGCTAAGGTTTCCTGTAAAGCTTAAGTTGGGTCTAGTTTTAGTTTTTTATATTCTCTTTTACTCTCTGTATCTTTCATTTTATTTCTCTTCTTGCCCTGCACCTTTTGTTTTATGAATAAAATCGTTCTTTAAAAAAATCCAAAAAACAACATTGTATTTACGCTAAAAGTGCTCTATTTTCGCTGAAAACGCCTAATCGTAGAGATAAGGCAAAGTATTTGTGACACTCATATCTTGCTCAGTGTTTATCCATTTGGAGCGTATTATATCTCGTTAGAAAGATAGATAGGAGCTCTAAAGCATTAAATAAAAGTTACATATTAACCATATATTCACAAATGTTTCTGATTTCACTCCAAACTCGTGTAGAATTTGATGCGATCATATCTTGCTCTATTTTGTGCCGTTGAAAGCGTTTAATATTTCGTTGGAATGATCTTACCGAGTTCTAAAACTTGTTTTCAGGCGCTGGTTTCAAAATATCAAGGGATAATTGCCTAATTACTAAAATACACTGTATTTTCGCTAAAGCTGCTCTATTTTCGCTGAAAACGCTAAATCATAGAGATAAGGCTAAGTATTTGTGACACTCATATCTTGCTGTGTGTTTATCCGGTTGGAGCGTATTATATCTCGTTGGAACGATACATCGGAACTCTAAAGCTATTGTTCCAACTTCATTTACAATGCATTAATTAAAAGTTACAGATTAACCATATATTCACAAATGTTTCTGATTGCACTCCGAACTCGTGTCGAATTTGATGCGATCATATCTTGCTCATTTTTGTGCCGTTGAAAGCGTTTAAAATCTTACCGAGTTCTAAAACTTTTCTTCAGGCGCTGGTTTCAAAATATCAAGGGATGATTTCCTGATTACTAAAATACACTGTATTTACGCTAAAAGTACTCTATTTTCGCTGAAAACGCTAAATCATAGAGATTAGGCTAAGTATTTGTGACACTCATATCTTGCTCTGGGTTTAACCGTTTGGAGCGTATCATATCTTGTTGGAAAGATAGATCGGAGCTAAATCATATATTGACAAATGTTTCTGATTTCACTCCGAACTCGTGTAGAATTTGATGCGATCATATATTGCTCTATTTTGTGCCGTTAAAAGCGTTTAATATCTCGTTGGAAAGATCTTAATGAGTTCTAAAACATCTCTTCAGGCGCTGGTTTCAAAATATCAATGGATGATTGCCTAATTACTAAAATACACTGTATTTACGCTAAATATGCTCTATTTTCGCTGAAAACGCTAAATCTTAGAGATAAGGCTAAGTATTTGTGACACTCATATCTTGCTGTGTGTTTATCCGTTTGGAGCGTATTATATCTCGTTGGAAAGATAGATCGGAGCTCTAAAGCTATTGTTCCAACTTCATTTACAATGCCTTCATTAAAAGTTACAGATTAACCATATATTCACAAATGTTTCTGATTTCACTCTGAACTCGTGTAAAATTTTGTACGATCATATCTTGCTCTAATTTGTGCCGTTGAAAGCCTTTAATATCTCGTTGGAAAGATCTTACCGAGTTCTAAAACTTGTCTTCAGGCGCTGGTTTCAAAATATCAAGGGATACTTCCCATATTACCCCATCCCCGTTTGGTTGAGTTATATTGGCTGTATCCTTGCTCATCCGGCTCTGAAAAATCGCAAATTCCAGTTCGCACTTTCACTATTCACGACGGAAGTTTTGAACGTAGCTCACAAACCACTTGGAGGAACTTCGAGATTTTCTGGGGGGTGACTCTACCACTCTTGGGGACCTTGTATCTGAAATTTGAGCTTCATCCATAACTGCCGTACACCATTTCCGCGTAAGAACTCTAAACACTATTCACAGTTGACTTTTTGTTTCGAGCTAGATCTTCAAGAATCTGTTGGTGGGGGGAGGTTTTCAAGGGATGTTTGGGGGTCGCCTCCCCTAGGCGGACCTCTACAACCTGTTTTCATACAAAACCGAGCTCTTCTCATTTTGTGGTTACTATTCATCGTCTCCTACAATGGGAAAGGGGACTACGAGAAGTAGTAAACTCAAGGCCACGCCTAAAGCTACTAAGTCTTCTATAAGGCTCCGGAATAAAGCTCTAGGGAAAGAAATGGAGGGGACCTCCGTGGATGGGGCATGTCAGTTTGAGGATATGTCCTCTACTCAAGATGAAGATTATGTACCTTCGGAAACCGAAATCTCTACTACTATGGAGGACAATGCAATTCCTACGGAAGGGGAAACAAATGTTGATATCAATGTGGAGGAGCTTTCTCCTATGACAAAGAGCTTGGATTGTGATACTACCTTTGAGGAGGTAGGAATGCAAAGGGTGGATCCCATGAGGTCGGATGCCCACAAGAACATAACCAAAAATGTGGATGAGCCTATCATTGAAACCGAGGAGGAAATTGATGAATCTTTGGACCAATCCTTGAAGATCCAAAGTACTAAAGATGATTTACACCAAGAACCAACTATGAGCTTGAAAGACACGTCTCTTGGGGCTTCCAATCATGATGACCAAACTGCTAAGCCGTGGGCTTCTCCTTGGACAGCACTCTTCAAAGATAATAGGGAGCCAAGCAAAGGAATGAAGCTCAAATACATAGATCCCGTGGGGGAGTATGTGGACTTATCAAAGAGGATAATGCCGTCTATTATTGACCTTTGGGGCTACTGTTTGGTGGGCTATTTTGCTGGATGATTCCCCGGAATCAAACCCATTCAAGATATGGTGAAAAAGTGGGGTGTCCAATGTAATGTGAGGCAACATGATAGAGGATGGGTGATTTTCAAGTTTAAAAGTGAGGAGTCTAGAAGCAAGGTGTTGATGGAGGGTCCCTACTCTCTTTTTGGCAAGTCTTTATATCTTAAGACCCTCTCGGACCATTTCACTTTTGATAGTGAGGAATTTCTTAAAGTTCCTATTTGGGTGAAATTTCCATATTTACCTTTACAAGTGTGGAATGAGGAGGTAATAAGCGAGATTGCTTCTAGGGTGGGGGTGCCACTTACGACGGATAGAATCACTCAAGAGAAGGCTAGATCAAACTATGCTAGGGTGCTCATTGAAGTGGATGCTTCCAAACCACCCCCTCTTCGTCTCAAGATCAAGATGCCAAATGATAAATTTCATATACAAAAGGTCATTTACGAGACTTTTCCTAATTATTGCTTCCATTGTAAGGCTTATGGGCACCATGCCTTTACATGTAAGACCATTGCCGAGCTGGAACAAAAGGAAAGAGAGGAGAAAATGAAAACCATGGAGGAAGGGTGTAACACCCCAGATTTTTCCACCCAAAAATACATTTAAATAACGATTTATTGGAAAGTATTATTAGCTTTATTTGAAAACATCACAAAATGTGCAGCGGAAAATTCAAAGGGAAATAGGGGTGCTACCGCCACACTCAGTTCTCTCTTAACCGAGTGCACAGGCTAAAACAACTTAAACATCAAAATCAAAAGCTCACTAATTAAAGTTATTGAAAAGAAATTTACAATGATTTACTAATAATGTTTTCTAGCGAAAGCTCTCTCTCGAAATCAACTTCAACATCGGTCAACTCAACACCTGTACAAAAATCATGTACAGAAAGAAAAATAAAAGAAACAAACATTAGCAATAATGCTAAGTAAGTTCCACCTAACCTTTTAAAATAATAATAAATACTATATATAAATTCGTACAACCTCATAAAATATTTTTCAAAACACTTTATAAACCATAAATCCTAAGTAAACGATATCTATATAAAATCCCAATCACATAGTTAACTTGTAAACCATAATAATTCCAAAATACATGAAACACCAAAATTCTCCTCTTTTGAATTTCTCCCAAAATCACTTTGTATCTAACTTCCTAATAATTTAGAAGGGCGGTGCTCAACACTTTGGTTGAGCCCGGTGGTCCGTTGTTATGTACGGCCACCCCGGAACTATCGCCGGTACCACAACTGCTCCTTGGAAACGGAAACAACTACTTTAAGTGTGCACACCCCCTAAAGGTATTCCAAGCCCTCCGGGTTAGTAAGTCGATCCGGGTAGCCGGGATGTTTTCTACCAACTACCCCACCTCAAAACCTGAATGATTAGGAGCTACTACTACCACTACTACTCAAAAGCCGGGATGTTTTCTACCGACCGACAATTCACCTCAAACCAACATAAACCAAAAATTGCGTAGTAGTAGACCTAACCATCCTCCACATTTTAAGGGACGTGGAAAACCAACACCACGGATTTCTCTCGTGATGCTCACCCTTTATGAAAATATTTATTTCTCTTTGTTTTCTCAAAATCAATCGAAGTTTATACTTCAAGAATTTCCTTTTTCATTAAACTCCCACAAAGATAACAAATTATGTACTATTACAAAATCTTCCAAAATAACTCATATCAACAAACTAATATCTCAAATACAATCCTGTTATATAATGATATTCAAATTCAGCACACATAAATTCAATTCTCAAATATGCACACAAAAATATGTAAAAGAAATCACGAAGAAAAAGAACTAATATCGGTTGACGTGAAACTTACCTTAAATCCCGATGCTCCTAATTCTCTTCTTCAGTTCTGGTCTCTAAATATTCACCTTTTTAATTAAGATGATATAATTAGTCACTTATTCTCTCTGTAATTATTTTACCCGATTTTCTCCTTTTATTTCCTTATTCGAATTTATTAACTTAATTTATTAGTTATTTGAATTTATTTGATTAATCACTTTTTATTAATCAAATTACCTTATTAATTCAGCCATTAATTACAATATTTGAATTCTTTTATTAAATAAAATATCCGAATATAATTAACTACAACATCCAATTTTTTATTCAATAATCACCATTAATTTACTCTACTCATAAATTATTATCTAATTACTTTATTTATATTAACCCATTAATTTATGAATTCAAATATTTTAAATATTTATATGAAGTCCGAATATCTAATAATTAATCATAAAAATTATTAATTGAATTAGTCCACTAATTACATAACTAAGTTATTTATTAAGTCTACATGTAGTCAATTATTTATGCTAGCTAACCCAACCTTATTTTATTCCAACATTATTTTTAGTCCAGAATATTATTTTTCAATCTCAGTGATTTATTTATTTCACCATTAATATTAATATTTCCTTATTTAATTACTTAACTAGTTTTATATGGCCTAATTTAAATAAATAGACTAAGAATCGACTTTATAAATTAATAACCGTCTATAACTATATTTTGGGTCTATATTTGACCTAGGTTGTCCAGATATCTATTTTATAATTATTTTCCATAATTATTCCTTTAATTTCATATATCTATTAACCGGTTCAATTACAAGTAAATATGCTAAATCTTTATTTTTATTAATTATAAATGGTCCATAAGGTTCTAGTTAGTCATATATTTATCCTAGTTTACTCCAATATTTATTTCATAATTATTTTCGTTATTTAGTTAATTATTTACTAAATGTGTATAAATTGGCCCAATTACAATTAAATCAATTAAAAATAGCTAAACATATTATTTTTCAAGTCTGGTTGGTCCGAATATGTATATTTATACTAGGTATTTAATTTATATTTTTCCAGATTTTATTTATTTGATTTACTATTTTATTTTTAATTTTTATTAAAACTGGGCCGAACTGGCCCATTAAACCGACCCGGCCCAAGAGTTCTGACCCAGACAACTGGGTCATCTTCTCCAGGTTGATTCCGGCGACTTCGCCGGAAACTAGAAAACTCCGGTGAGCTATAACTTGACTTACAGATAACGGATTTCGACGATTCAAGTTGCAAAATTATCCTTGCGGCGAGACGAAGCTCCTCCACCCCTATCTACGGCAAAATATCTACTTTTTATAAAGACCCGCTTCCACAACTTGCAACTCCGGCGAGCGATATCTCTCTCGTTTCACGACCGTTTTCTACGATTCTTTCACCGTTGGATTCGTCTCACGAATGGGAAGGTTTGAGAAGTATTTTAAGGGCTTGGTTTGGGCTAAAACGAAGGGTCGAAAAAACAGAGTATATTTATACGTATGTATATATGCCGCAGAGGTTTTTGTCGGGATGAATAAAATCACAGGTTCTAGGCTATTATTTATAGGGAAAGATGAGGGTTCCGGGTTGTGTTAGAGTTGGAGCTGAATTCAACCAGCTTCTTCCCCACCCGATTCTACTTCATGGTTTGTGGTTGATTTGCCCGCCAAAAGACATATATCGAAGGAGTTCTTGATAGATTAGAACTTTGAATGTATCCCATTTTATAAATTCATTCTTATCTATAAAGTAGCATTGATTTAACTCTACCGCAGATTTACAATTTTCTTTCCTTTTTGTTATGTATTTGGTACTAAGCAGGTTACATCGTTTTAAATTAGTTTATAGTGGGTTTTGTATTCTAAACCTTATTAGTACATATATGTTTTTATGTGTATAGTAATTAATAAGTTGTTCACCTATTATTAAATGTTTAGTATTTATAAAAAAAAGTCACTTTCAGAATTATAAAAAAAAATGTTACTTCCCTTATTGAAATATTTTTATCTGACTAAAACTTCGTAAATTTTGACATTTTATCTGATTAGAATGTTACAACTGTTGAATTTTTTGTCTGACTCAAATAATTATTAAAATGTTATTTTCGTAATATTTTATCTGTCAAAAAATTATTTATTTTTATTTAAATTTTTGGAGTGTCACAAAGGGTTCGGCCAACCACCTTTGGCCCAAACAAATGCGAAGACCGATGGAAGGCACATGGAGGGGGGATCTTCTAAAGGTACTAGGGGGGCTCCACCTTCGGTGCCCAAGGACAAGGCTCCCATAGCCACGGCCAAAGACAAGGGGCAATCTTCTAAAGCCGCGGCATCCACCAAAGCCGTGGTCTCTAACACTTTTGCCGCGGCATTACACAAGGGCAAAGACTTGGGCAACAAGAACGGGACTCCAAAGCCGAACAACCTAAGGAAGGAATATCATCCCTTTCTTTTGATAAAAAGATGTAAGAGGCTTAGAGTGGGTATTAAAAAGAAAGGGCCTGCTTTAGAGGAGGAGGAACTATCATCCGGGTATACAACTCAACAAGAAGAGGAAGATGTGGTCCCACGCAAAATTGGAGGTTTCAAAGATATTTATGATGATGAGGTCATTACTTCTATGGTTGTGGAAGAAGCTCGTGAACCACAAATTGAAGTCCAAAATATCAACAAACTTAAAGAACCCACCACTCGGCTTAACCATCACCTTAAGGTGGTTGGACCTAAAGCTCCCGGGGTGTGGTTCACTACGGCTTGTTTGGAGTCTTTAGAAGGGGTAAAGAGACAAAGAAAGTTCTACACATTCTCGGCTGCCTTCATGACAAATGTCTATAGACTTTTTCTTGATAGATACTTCGAGGATGGCACTCCAATGGGTAATGGGAGCAAGGTCTTGGACACACGGATAATAAACACAAATGTAACCCGTGTGGTTGATGATATCCGAGAGGCCTATCTTGATGATGTGATCACCAAGATTGATTTTGAAGAAGATGGAGGCCATAGCATACACCTGGTCCATGGGGGTGAAATCAAGGAAATGATGACTAGGCTTGATAACTACCTCTCAATTGATGGTTATGCTTCACGATGTGGACTCACCTTTACAAAATCATGCTTGGAATCTCTCCCGGGAGTCACACGTTCGGAGGATGGGTATGATTTCTCCTCTCATTTTATTACTTTGGTTTATCCTTTGTTCATTAATAGGTACAAAGGCTGTGAGACATACCGAGAGTGGGTTCAAACACAAAGGGAAGTAAATCGGCTTGCTAGGAGAAAGGGGGTCACGGCCAAACACCCTTAATGATTTTAGCATCTTGGAATGTAAGGGGGCTTAATCAAGCCTCAAAACAAAATACTATTGCTAGCTTTGTAAGAGACAATAAGGTACGTATTTTTTGCTTACTAGAAACTAAAATGACTCCTACTACTTTTGATAGTTTTTTGAAGTTTCGGTTTAATACTTGGCACTCTATAACCAATTTTGACAAAATGAATGGGGGTCGTATGGCAATCATTTGGGACCCTAATTTTGTAGATGGTGTTATATTAGAGGTGGATAAACAGCATGTTCATGCTAGGTTTACATGCAAAATTACACAAATGCCTTTCTATGTGACTTTTATTTATGCTCTTTACACAATTGTGCAAAGGAGGGAGCTTTGGGAACACCTAACCGTTTTGAGCACAAACACCCTTGCTCCTTGGGTGGTCTTGGGTGACTTTAATTGTGTAGGCTCTCCTAGTGAGAGGAGGGGGTCTGCCCCTCCCTCGGCCTATGCAATGAAGCACCTAAATGACATGAAGTTACAATGTACTCTTTTTGATGCTCCTTCGACCGGTGAGTTTTTTACATGGCATAGGGGAGCAATTTGGGCTAAATTGGATAGAGTACTTATCAATTATTTATGGAATACACAAAATGTGGCATGTAGGGCTCATTTCTTTGAAATGGAATGTGAGTTTGATCATGTTGCATCTATGGTTACTATTGGGGCCGAGACCACAAAAAACTCTAAACCGTTCAAATTTTTTAACATGTGGTTGAAACATGAAAGGTTCCATTCGATCCTTGAGAGTGTTTGGAATAGGGAGGTTGTTGGTTCGGCTCAGTTTAGGCTCGCACGCAAACTGAAACTACTTAAACAACCCCTAAAACAACTCAATAAAGAGGAATTTAGCCACATTTCATCTAGGGCAAAGGTGTCTAAAAAGGAGTATAAGAGGATCTATCAATTAGCTCTCTTGTCTCCTTTAGATGAAGCCCTAAAAGAGGATCTTTTGAAAGCAAAAAAGAGGGCAATGTTTTTAAAAGAGGCCGAGGAAGCCTATGTCAAACAGAAGGCCAAGGCTGTCCACCTTTTACAATCGGATAAGTGTACTAAGTATTTCCATTCTATTGTTAAGAAAAAGAATGCTCAAAACTCTATTGCCTCCTTGAGATTGGAAGATGGGAGTCTTACCAAGTCCTTGGATCAGGTAGCAAACGAGTTCATTGACTTCTTCAAAGGTTTATTTGGTACTCATTTTCCTATGCATGATTATGACCCGGGGGTTATCTCCACTGGTTGCACCATTGACCAGACTCTTTCTTATGACCTTATTAGCCCTGTGACTGATAAGGAAATAAAGGAGGCTGTTTTTGACATTGGAAATGACAAGGCCCCCGGCCCTGATGGCTTTTCCTCAGCTTTTTTCAAGAATAATTGGAATTTAGTGGGCAAAGATGTGTGTGGGGCTGTGAGGGAATTTTTTGTCTCAGGGAAGATGCTTAAGCAGGTCAATCATACTGTTGTGTCCCTTATCCCTAAGACAAACCATTCCCCCATGGTGTCTGATTTTAGGCCAATTTCTTGCACAAATGTCACTTATAAGGTTATTACTAAGATCTTATCTGCGCGTTTAGGGCCGTGTCTTGCTAGTATTATTAACCCAGCACAGGGAGCTTTTGTTGATGGAAGGTTGATGTCTGACAACATCTTCCTGGCACAAGAGTTAGTGAGGGGTTACACTAGGAAAAGGCCTTCTCCTAGATGTATGATTAAAATAGATCTTAGGAAAGCCTATGATACAGTTTCATGGGATTTTCTTGGTAAAGTCCTTTTTGATTTTGGTCTTCCAGTTTTGTTTGTTAAATGGATCATGGAGTGTGTCACAACCTCTTCCTTCTCTATCTCCATTAATGGTGCCCTTCATGGCTGGTTTGAGGGGAAGAGAGGACTTAGACAGGGTGATCCTATGTCCTCTTTGCTTTTTGTGATTTGCTTAGAGTACTTTTCAAGGCTAATGGAGATTAGGACCTCGGTTCCTAGTTTCCGTTATCATCCTTTGTGCTCCAAGCTTAAGATTACACACCTTGCATATGCAGATGATTTGATGATTTTCTCTAAGGCGTGTTATCCTTCTATTAAAATTTTAGTTGATACTCTATCTGAATTTGGACGTGTTTCAGGCCTCATGGTGAACTTAGATAAATCAAACATTTTCTTAGGGGGTAACGTGGAGAGTAGAGTACCCTATATTTTAGAAAGAGTAGGTTTTCAACTTGGCTCTTTTCCTGTCAGATATTTGGGTATCCCCCTTGCACCTTTAAACATATCTGTAGCTCAATTCGCTCCTTTGATTGATAAAGTTACAGATTACCTAAATGCTTGGAACCCGAAGACTCTTTCTTATGCAGGGAAAATTGAATTAATCACATCGGTTATGCAAGGAGTACAAGCTTTTTGGCTTGGGATTTTTCCTATGCCGAGGGCAATCATTGACAAAATAACTTCTCTTTGTAGGTTATTTCTTTGGGGAAGTAAGCACTCTAAAGTTGCTTGGTGTGATGTGTGTCTACCTAAGAGTGAGGGAGGTTTGGGGGTAAGAGATACTAAGGTATGGAATAATGCCTTACTATCTCGTACACTTTGGAACATCCATGCTAAACAAGACTCCCTATGGGTGAAGTGGGTCCACGGAGTCTACCTCCAAGGGAGGTGTGTGTGGACCTTTTTTCCACACACGAAAGACTCGAGGCTTATGAAGGCGTTAGCTAATGTACGTGATTTGATTTTATCTAAATTCCCTTCTTTAGGGATGGCCGTGAATTTCTTAGAGAAGAGTTCCCTTCTTGGGAAGCTCTCTTCCTCTAAGGTTTATGAATTACTCCGAACCAAAGGGACCGCCCATCCATGGATGTCATTTATTTGGAAAAGCTACATTCCCCCCAAGTTCTCGTTCATTACTTGGCTAGCCTTTCGGGGTCGGTTAGCCACATATGACAGCTTGGGGTTTTTAGATATCAATGATGCTTGTCTTTTTTGTAAGGGTGGCCCGGAAACGGTGCCACACCTATATTTCGAATGTACTTTTACAGGACAGGTTTGGACCTTGGTGAAGAACTGGCTTGGAATTTCAAGGAGGATGAGCACATTGCTGAGTACAGCTAAATGGATAAAGAAAGAGCACAATGGAGCCCACGCTAAGGCCAAAGGAGTTAGACTTGCTTTTTGCTACACCGTATATTGGATATGGCGTACAAGGAACATGATTTGCTTTGAGAAGATCAAACCTAAGGTGGAGGATTTGGTGAAGAATATTAAGTTCATGGTGTACAAAATTCTCTATGCTATGTATCCGTTTGATAGGATAACATTCTAAGTTTTGCCTTTTTT
>CAMAPE010000015.1:1800000-1837500 GCA_945859875.1 Cuscuta europaea | reverse complement strand
TCCTAATTACTAAAATACACTGTATTTACGCTAAAAGTGCTCTATTTTCGCTGAAAACGCTAAATCATAGAGATAAGGCTAAGTATTTGTGACACTCATATCTTGCTGTGCGTTTATCCGTTTGGAGCGTATTATATCTCGTTGGAAAGATAGATAAGAGCTCTAAAGCTATTGTTCCAACTTCATTTACAATGCATTAATTAAAAGTTACAAATTAACCATATATTCACAAATGTTTCTGATTTCACTCTGAACTCGTGTAGAATTTGATGCGATCATATCTTGCTCTATTTTGTGCCGTTGAAAGCGTTTAATATCTCGATGGAAAGATCTTACCGAGTTCTAAAACTTGTCTTCAGGCGCTGGTTTCAAAATATCAAGGGATGATTGCCTAATTACTAAAATACACTGTATTTACGCTAAAATTGCTCTATTTTCGCTAAAAACGCTAAATCATTGAGATAAGGGTAAGATCTTTCCAATGATATATTAAACGTTTTCAACGGCACAAAATAGAGCAAGATATGATCGCATCAAATTCTACACGAGTTCGGAGTGAAATCAGAAACATTTGTGATTATATGGTTAATCTGTAACTTTTAATTAATGCATTGTAAGTTAAGTTGGAACATTAGCTTTAGAGCTCCGATCTATCTTTCCAACGAGATATAATACGCTCCAAATGGATAAACACACAGCAAGATATGAGTGTCACAAATACTTAGCCTTATCTCTATGATTTAGTGTTTTCAACGAAAATAGAGCACTTTCCGCGTAAATACAGTGTATTTTAGTAATTAGGCAATCATCCCTTGATATTTTGAAACCATCGCCTGAAAACAAGTTTTAGAACTCGGTAAGCGCTTTCCAACGAGATATTAAATGCTTTCAACGGCACAAAATAGAGCAAGATATGATCTCATCAAATTCTACCCGATTTTGGAGTGAAATCAGAAACATTTATGAATATATGGTAAATCTGTAACTTTTAATTAATGCATTATAAACTAAGTTGGAACAATAGCTTTAGAGCTCGGATCTATCTTTCCAACGAGATATAATACGCTCGAAACGGATAAACACACAGAAAGATATGAGTGTCACAAGTACTTAGCCTTATCTTTATGATTTAGCGTTTTCAGCGAAAATAGAGCACTTTTAGCGTAAATACAGTGTATTTTAGTAATTAGGTAATCATCCCTTGATATTTTGAAACTGGAGCCTTAGCGCCTCAATCCTGGAAAAAAAGATCGAGAGAGTCTTTCTCCTGGCGAAATTTGCGTCCCAGATTCTTTTTGTCCGTACAGGTCATGCGAGGATGATTCTATGGGTACTTGAGGATTTCATCTTGAATTTCTGATGTTACTAGGGCGATTCTCACCTCTGATTCCAACTCCACTGCTGTATTTGAAATTGGAATCGTGTTTTGCGACCAACTGCTCAACCTCGCGCTGGATTTCCGCGGTTACTGTTCACAATCGCAAACGGCTGTTTATGCTCTGAGGTTCGTTTTCAGGGTATTTTATTTATGCTGTGAGGTCGTTTTGAAGGGTTTTTCGTTTTATTCCGAATCCATTCACTGCAA
Source organism: Cuscuta europaea (assembly GCA_945859875.1). Classification (NCBI taxonomy): domain Eukaryota; kingdom Viridiplantae; phylum Streptophyta; class Magnoliopsida; order Solanales; family Convolvulaceae; genus Cuscuta; species Cuscuta europaea. The sequence continues at coordinate 1,835,915 of CAMAPE010000015.1, read as the reverse complement.
AACGTAGACTCCCATTTTAGGGATTACTCGGTCTGCTTTGTGACCTACTCTGCGACTTGATGGCGAGAAAGACACTGGGTTTGGGGGAAGATTCCATGGCCAGAAACACCAGGTCTTCTAGGTTCACTGTGCTGCAGGCCATGGAGGCCATGGAGGTCGATTTCCCTCCTCTGAACTCTCTGAAGTCTATTGTCAAGAAAAAATCTGGGAAAACTGGTGCACTTGCTGGGAACGCCTCCAGTATAGTACAGGTTCTTGAAACAATGGATTTGCAGCCTGAAAATAATTCCTCCGATGCCAAAGAGACTGGAAATTCTGGGAAGAAGCACCCTGCACAGACTTCTGGGAAGAAACCTGCACTCCAGACTTCTGAAAATGGGCAGCCTGCGCAAAAGAAGAATGGGGACCTGGTGTAATACCCGAGATTAATTTAAGAGGATTAATAGTACTACTCATACCAACAGAGGTGCATCTCCTTTTAAGGGAGCTCATCACCCAAGAACTCCAAAGTTAAGCGTGCTTGCACGAGAGTAGTCTTGGGATGGGTGACCCCCTGGGAAGTTTCTCAGGGCGCGCATGAGTGAGGACAAAGTGCGCGGTAAAGGCTCGTGGTGGTTTGTGAGGACAGTACTAGAGGTCTGGAGTAGCTACCTCAGGTCCTGCGAGGCCGGGGTGTTACAGTTGGTATCAGAGCCTAAGGTTTTTCTTGAGGATTTTTCAAAACGTTTTTCAAAAAAAAAAAAGATTTCTAAACCATTTTCGAAAATATTTCTATAAAAAAAAACTAGGAAATTAAAATTATTAGGAAAAGACTTGTTAGGAACGCAGTGAGGATATAATGTGAGATTTTCAAGTTATTGATTTATATGATTGAGTAGTGAAATTTATGTAGTTGCTTGCTCGTGTGAAATATATGAATTTTGATGACATCTTTGAATGTCTATATGTGTTAGAGCTTAGTATGGACCTAGTGAAGAACTTTGCGGTTCAAATAGTGTAGGGACTTTTTGAAAGCCTTAGTATTTAAGAGACTTGTGAGAAAAGAAGTTAAGTGGTCAAAATGGTGAAAGTGTTGTGGTCTAACCATTTGGCTGAGAGCGCCACTTGGAGACGGAGGATGATATGCGCAAATGCTACCCTGAGAAGTTTTATTAAAGTAATAGTTTTAGTTACGAGCGTGTAACCTCTCTTTAAGGCGGATAGAATGTGATACTTTAGAATTTTGTCATTTAACTTTAGTTTATGTTTCGGGACGAAACATCTTTTAAGGAGGGTAGAATGTGACACTCCAAAAATTTAAATAAAAATAAAAATAGAATGTAATACTTAAGAATTTGGTTATTTTAGTTTATGTTTCGGGACGAAACATCTTTTAAGGAGGGTAGAATGTGACACTCCAAAAATTTAAATAAAAATAAATAATTTTTTGACAGATAAAATATTACGAAAATAACATTTTAATAATTATTTGAGTCAGACAAAAAATTCAACAGTTGTAACATTCTAATCAGATAAAATGTCAAAATTTACGAAGTTTTAGTCAGATAAAAATATTTCAATAAGGGAAGTAACATTTTTTTTTATAATTCTGAAAGTGACTTTTTTTTATAAATACTAAACATTTAATAATAGGTGAACAACTTATTAATTACTATACACATAAAAACATATATGTACTAATAAGGTTTAGAATACAAAACCCACTATAAACTAATTTAAACCTATGTAACCTGCTTAGTACCAAATACATAACAAAAAGGAAAGAAAATTGTAAATCTGCGGTAGAGTTAAATCAATGCTACTTTATAGATAAGAATGAATTTATAAAATGGGATACATTCAAAGTTCTAATCTATCAAGAACTCCTTCGATATATGTCTTTTGGCGGGCAAATCAACCACAAACCATGAAGTAGAATCGGGTGGGGAAGAAGCTGGTTGAATTCAGCTCCAACTCTAACACAACCCGGAACCCTCATCTTTCCCTATAAATAATAGCCTAGAACCTGTGATTTTATTCATCCCGACGAAAACCTCTGCGGCATATATACATACGTATAAATATACTCTGTTTTTTCGACCCTTCGTTTTAGCCCAAACCAAGCCCTTAAAATACTTCTCAAACCTTCCCATTCGTGAGACGAATCCAACGGTGAAAGAATCGTAGAAAACGGTCGTGAAACGAGAGAGATATCGCTCGCCGGAGTTGCAAGTTGTGGAAGCGGGTCTTTATAAAAAGTAGATATTTTGCCGTAGATAGGGGTGGAGGAGCTTCGTCTCGCCGCAAGGATAATTTTGCAACTTGAATCGTCGAAATCCGTTATCTGTAAGTCAAGTTATAGCTCGCCGGAGTTTTCTAGTTTCCGGCGAAGTCGCCGGAATCGACCTGGAGAAGATGACCCAGTTGTCTGGGTCAGAACTCTTGGGCCGGGTCGGTTTAATGGGCCAGTTCGGCCCAGTTTTAATAAACATTAAAAATAAAATAGTAAATCAAATAAATAAAATCTGGAAAAATATAAATTAAATACCTAGTATAAATATACATATTCGGACCAACCAGACTTGAAAAATAATATGTTTAGCTATTTTTAATTGATTTAATTGTAATTGGGCCAATTTATACACATTTAGTAAATAATTAACTAAATAACGAAAATAATTATGAAATAAATATTGGAGTAAACTAGGATAAATATATGACTAACTAGAACCTTATGGACCATTTATAATTAATAAAAATAAAGATTTAGCATATTTACTTGTAATTGAACCGGTTAATAGATATATGAAATTAAAGGAATAATTATGGAAAATAATTATAAAATAGATATCTGGACAACCTAGGTCAAATATAGACCTAAAATATAGTTATAGACGGTTATTAATTTATAAAGTCGATTCTTAGTCTATTTATTTAAATTAGGCCATATAAAACTAGTTAAGTAATTAAATAAGGAAATATTAATATTAATGGTGAAATAAATAAATCACTGAGATTGAAAAATAATATTCTGGACTAAAAATAATGTTGGAATAAAATAAGGTTGGGTTAGCTAGCATAAATAATTGACTACATGTAGACTTAATAAATAACTTAGTTATGTAATTAGTGGACTAATTCAATTAATAATTTTTATGATTAATTATTAGATATTCGGACTTCATATAAATATTTAAAATATTTGAATTCATAAATTAATGGGTTAATATAAATAAAGTAATTAGATAATAATTTATGAGTAGAGTAAATTAATGGTGATTATTGAATAAAAAATTGGATGTTGTAGTTAATTATATTCGGATATTTTATTTAATATTAGAATTCAAATATTGTAATTAATGGCTGAATCAATAAGGTAATTTGATTAATAAAAAGTGATTAATCAAATAAATTCAAATAACTAATAAATTAAGTTAATAAATTCGAATAAGGAAATAAAAGGAGAAAATCGGGTAAAATAATTACAAAGAGAATAAGTGACTAATTATATCATCTTAATTAAAAAGGTGAATATTTAGAGACCAGAACTGAAGAAGAGAATTAGGAGCATCGGGATTTAAGGTAAGTTTCACGTCAACCGATATTAGTTCTTTTTCTTCGTGATTTCTTTTACATATTTTTGTGTGCATATTTGAGAATTGAATTTATGTGTGCTGAATTTGAATATCATTATATAACAGGATTGTATTTGAGATATTAGTTTGTTGATATGAGTTATTTTGGAAGATTTTGTAATAGTACGTAATTTGTTATCTTTGTGGGAGTTTAATGAAAAAGGAAATTCTTGAAGTATAAACTTCGATTGATTTTGAGAAAACAAAGAGAAATAAATATTTTCATAAAGGGTGAGCATCACGAGAGAAATCCGTGGTGTTGGATTTCCACGTCCCTTAAAATGTGGAGGATGGTTAGGTCTACTACTACGCAATTTTTGGTTTATGTTGGTTTGAGGTGAATTGTCGGTCGGTAGAAAACATCCCGGCTTTTGAGTAGTAGTGGTAGTAGTAGCTCCTAATCATTCAGGTTTTGAGGTGGGGTAGTTGGTAGAAAACATCCCGGCTACCCGGATCGACTTACTAACCCGGAGGGCTTGGAATACCTTTAGGGGGTGTGCACACTTAAAGTAGTTGTTTCCGTTTCCAAGGAGAAGTTGTGGTACCGGCGATAGTTCCGGGGTGGCCGTACATAACAACGGACCACCGGGCTCAACCAAAGTGTTGAGCACCGCCCTTCTAAATTATTAGGAAGTTAGATACAAAGTGATTTTGGGAGAAATTCAAAAGAGGAGAATTTTGGTGTTTCATGTATTTTGGAATTATTATGGTTTACAAGTTAACTATGTGATTGGGATTTTATATAGATATCGTTTACTTAGGATTTATGGTTTATAAAGTGTTTTGAAAAATATTTTATAAAGTTGTACGAATTTATATATAGTATTTATTATTATTTTAAAAGGTTAGGTGGAACTTACTTAGCATTATTGCTAATGTTTGTTTCTTTTATTTTTCTTTCTGTACATGATTTTTGTACAGGTGTTGAGTTGACCGATGTTGAAGTTGATTTCGAGAGAGAGCTTTCGCTAGAAAACATTATTAGTAAATCATTGTAAATTTCTTTTCAATAACTTTAATTAGTGAGCTTTTGATTTTGATGTTTAAGTTGTTTTAGCCTGTGCACTCGGTTAAGAGAGAACTGAGTGTGGCGGTAGCACCCCTATTTCCCTTTGAATTTTCCGCTGCACATTTTGTGATGTTTTCAAATAAAGCTAATAATACTTTCCAATAAATCGTTATTTAAATGTATTTTTGGGTGGAAAAATCTGGGGTGTTACACCCTTCCTCCATGGTTTTCATTTTCTCCTCTCTTTCCTTTTGTTCCAGCTCGGCAATGGTCTTACATGTAAAGGCATGGTGCCCATAAGCCTTACAATGGAAGCAATAATTAGGAAAAGTCTCGTAAATGACCTTTTGTATATGAAATTTATCATTTGGCATCTTGATCTTGAGACGAAGAGGGGGTGGTTTGGAAGCATCCACTTCAATGAGCACCCTAGCATAGTTTGATCTAGCCTTCTCTTGAGTGATTCTATCCGTCGTAAGTGGCACCCCCACCCTAGAAGCAATCTCTCTTATTACCTCCTCATTCCACACTTGTAAAGGTAAATATGGAAATTTCACCCAAATAGGAACTTTAAGAAATTCCTCACTATCAAAAGTGAAATGGTCCGAGAGGGTCTTAAGATATAAAGACTTGCCAAAAAGAGAGTAGGGACCCTCCATCAACACCTTGCTTCTAGACTCCTCACTTTTAAACTTGAAAATCACCCATCCTCTATCATGTTGCCTCACATTACATTGGACACCCCACTTTTTCACCATATCTTGAATGGGTTTGATTCCGGGGAATCTTCCAGCAAAATAGCCCACCAAACAGTAGCCCCAAAGGTCAATAATAGACGGCATTATCCTCTTTGATAAGTCCACATACTCCCCCACGGGTTCTATGTATTTGAGCTTCATTACTTTGCTTGGCTCCCTATTATCTTTGAAGAGTGCTGTCCAAGGAGAAGCCCACGGCTTAGCAGTTTGGTCATCATGATTGGAAGCCCCAAGAGACGTGTCTTTCAAGCTCATAGTTGGTTCTTGGTGTAAATCATCTTTAGTACTTTGGATCTTCAAGGATTGGTCCAAAGATTCATCAATTTCCTCCTCGGTTTCAATGATAGGCTCATCCACATTTTTGGTTATGTTCTTGTGGGCATCCGACATCATGGGATCCACCCTTTGCATTCCTACCTCCTCAAAGGTAGTATCACAATCCAAGCTCTTTGTCATAGGAGAAAGCTCCTCCACATTGATATCAACATTTGTTTCCCCTTCCGTAGGAATTGCATTGTCCTCCATAGTAGTAGAGATTTCGGTTTCCGAAGGTACATAATCTTCATCTTGAGTAGAGGACATATTCTCAACCTGACATGCCCCATCCACGGAGGTCCCCTCCATTTCTTTCCCTAGAGATTTATTCCGAAGCCTTATAGAAGACTTAGTAGCTTTAGGCGTGGCCTTGAGTTTACTACTTCTCGTAGTCCCCTTTCCCATTGTAGGAGACGATGAATAGTAACCTCAAAATGAGAAGAGCTCGGTTTTGTATGAAAACAGGTTGTAGAGGTCCGCCTAGGGGAGGCGACCCCCAAACATCCCTTGAAAACCTCCCCCCACCAACAGATTCTTGAAGATCTAGCTCGAAACAAAAAGTCAACTGTGAATAGTGTTTAGAGTTCTTACGCGGAAATGGTGTACGGCAGTTATGGATGAAGCTCAAATTTCAGATACAAGGTCCCCAAGAGTGGTAGAGTCACCCCCCAGAAAATCTCGAAGTTCCTCCAAGTCGTTTGTGAGCTACGTTCAAAACTTCCGTCGTGAATAGTGAAAGTGCGAACTGGAATTTGCGATTTTTCAGAGCCGGATGAGCAAGGATACAGCCAATATAACTCAACCAAACGGGGATGGGGTAATATGGGAAGTATCCCTTGATATTTTGAAACCAGCGCCTGAAGACAAGTTTTAGAACTCGGTAAGATCTTTCCAACGAGATATTAAAGGCTTTCAACGGCACAAATTAGAGCAAGATATGATCGTACAAAATTTTACACGAGTTCAGAGTGAAATCAGAAACATTTGTGAATATATGGTTAATCTGTAACTTTTAATGAAGGCATTGTAAATGAAGTTGGAACAATAGCTTTAGAGCTCCGATCTATCTTTCCAACGAGATATAATACGCTCCAAACGGATAAACACACAGCAAGATATGAGTGTCACAAATACTTAGCCTTATCTCTAAGATTTAGCGTTTTCAGCGAAAATAGAGCATATTTAGCGTAAATACAGTGTATTTTAGTAATTAGGCAATCATCCATTGATATTTTGAAACCAGCGCCTGAAGAGATGTTTTAGAACTCATTAAGATCTTTCCAATGAGATATTAAACGCTTTTAACGGCACAAAATAGAGCAATATATGATCGCATCAAATTCTACACGAGTTCGGAGTGAAATCAGAAACATTTGTCAATATATGATTTAGCTCCGATCTATCTTTCCAACAAGATATGATACGCTCCAAACGGTTAAACCCAGAGCAAGATATGAGTGTCACAAATACTTAGCCTAATCTCTATGATTTAGCGTTTTCAGCGAAAATAGAGTACTTTTAGCGTAAATACAGTGTATTTTAGTAATCAGGAAATCATCCCTTGATATTTTGAAACCAGCGCCTGAAGAAAAGTTTTATAACTCGGTAAGATTTTTCCAACGAGATTTTAAACGCTTTCAACGGCACAAAAATGAGCAAGATATGATCGCATCAAATTCGACACGAGTTCGGAGTGCAATCAGAAACATTTGTGAATATATGGTTAATCTGTAACTTTTAATTAATGCATTGTAAATGAAGTTGGAACAATAGCTTTAGATTTCCGATGTATCGTTCCAACGAGATATAATACGCTCCAACCGGATAAACACACAGCAAGATATGAGTGTCACAAATACTTAGCCTTATCTCTATGATTTAGCGTTTTCAGCGAAAATAGAGCAGCTTTAGCGAAAATACAGTGTATTTTAGTAATTAGGCAATTATCCCTTGATATTTTGAAACCAGCGCCTGAAAAAGAGTTTTAGAACTCGGTAAGATCATTCCAACGAAATATTAAACGCTTTCAACGGCACAAAATAGAGCAAGATATGATCGCATCAAATTCTACACGAGTTCGGAGTGAAATCAGAAACATTTGTGAATATATGGTTAATCTGTAACTTTAAATTAATGCATTATAAATGAAGTTGGAACAATAGCTTTAGAGTTCCGATGTATCTTTCCAACGAGATATAATACGCTCCAATCGGATAAACACACAGCAAGATATGAGTGTCACAAATACTTAGCCTTATCTCTATGATTTAGCGTTTTCAGCGAAAATAGAGCACTTTTAGCGTAAATACAGTGTATTTTAGTAATTAGGCAATCATCCATTGAATTTTGAAACCAGCTCCTGAAGACAAGTTTTAGAACTCGGTAAGATCTCTCCAAAGAGATATTAATCGCTTTCAACGGCACAAATTAGAGCAAGATATGATCGCATTAAATTCTACACGAGGTTCGGAGTGAAATCAGAAACATTTGTGAATATATGGTTAATCTATAACTTTTAATTAATGCATTGTAAATGAAGTTGGAACAATAGCTTTAGAGCTCCGATCTATCTTTCCAACGAGATATAATACGCTCCAAACGGATAAACACACAGTAAGATATGAGTGTCACAAATACTTAGCCTTATCTCTATGATTGAGCGTTTTCAGCGAAAATAGAGCACTTTTAGCGTAAATACAGTGTCATTTAGTAATTAGGCAATCATCCCTTGATATTCTGAAACCAGAGCCTGAAGACATGTTTTAGAACTCGGTAGGATCTTTCCAAAGAGATATTAAACGCTTTCAACGGCACAAAATAGAGAAAGATATGATCGCATCAAATTCTACACGAGTTTGGAGTGAAATCAGAAACATTTGTGAATATATGGTTAATCTGTAACTTTTAATTAATGCATTGTAAATGAAGTTGGAACAATAGCTTTAGAGCTCCGATATATCTTTCCAACGAGATATAATACGCTCCAAAAGGATAAACACACAGCAAGATATGAGTGTCACAAATACTTAGCCTTATCTCTATGATTCAGCGTTTCAGCGAAAATAGAGCACTTTTAGCGTAAATAGAGTGTATTTTAGTAATTAGGGAATCATCCCTTGATATTATGAAACCAGAGACTGAAGACAAGTTTTAGAACTCGGTAAGATCTTTTCAACCAGATATTAAACGCTTTCAACGTCACAATATAGAGCATGATATGATCGCATCACATTCTACACGAGTTCGGAGTGAAATCAGAAACATTTGTGAATATATCGTTAATCTGTAACTTTTAATTAATGAATTGTAAATGAAATTGAAACAATAGCTTTAGATCTCCGATCTATCTTTCCAACGAGATATAATACGCTCCAAACATATAAACACACAGCAAGATATGAGTGTCACAAATACTTAGCCTTATATCTATGATTTAGCGTTTTCAGCGAAAATAGAGTACTTTTAGCGTAAATACAGTATAGTTTAGTAATTAGGCAATCATCCCTTTCTATTTTGAAACAAACGCCTGAAGACAAGTTTTAGAACTTGGTAAGATCTTTCCAACGAGATATTAAACGCTTTCAATGGCACAAAATAAAGAAAGATATGATCGCATCAAATTCAACACGAGTTCGGAGTGAAATCACAAGCATTTGTGAATATATGGTTAATATGTAACTTTTAACTAATGCATTGTAAATGAAGTTGGAACAATAGTTTTAGAGCTCCGATCTATCTTTCCAACGAGATATAATACGCTCCAAACGTATAAACACACAGCAAGATATGAGTGTCACAAATACTTAGCCTTATCTCTATGATTTAGCGTTTTCAGCGAAAATAGAGTACCTTTAGCGTAAATACAGTGTATTTTAGTAATTAGGCAATCATACCTTGATATTCTGAAACCGGAGCCTGAAGACAAGTTGTAGAACTCGGTAAGATCTTTCCAACGAGATATTAAACGCTTTCAACGGCACAAAATAGAGCATGATATGATCGCATCACATTCTACACGAGTTCAGAGTGAAATCAGAAACATTTGTGAATATGTTGTTAATCTGTAATTTTTAATTAATGCATTGTAAATGAAGTTGGAACAATAGCTTTAGATCTCCGATCTATCTTTCGAACGAGATATAATACGCTCCAAACGGATAAACACACAGAAAGATATGAGTGTCACAAATAGTTAGCCTTATCTTTATGATTTAGCGTTCTCAGCGAAAATTGAGCACTTTTAGCGTAAATACAGTGTATTTTAGTAATTAGACAATCATCCCATGCTTTTTTGAAACCAGCGCCTGAAGACAAGTTTTAGAACTTGGTAAGATCTTTCCAACGAGATATTAAACGCTTTCAATGGCACAAAGTAAAGCAAGATATGATCGCATCAAATTCTACACGAGTTCGGAGTGAAATCAAAAACATTTTTTTATATATGGTTAATCTATAACTTTTAATTAATGCATTGTAAATGAAGTTGAAACAATAGCTTTAGAGATCCGATCTATCTTTCCAAAGAGATATAATACGCCCCAAACGGATAAACACACAGCAGGATATTAGTGTCACAAATACTTAGCCTTATCTCTAAGATTTAGCGTTTTTAGCTAAAATAGAGCACTTTTAGCGTAAATACAGTGTATTTTAGTAATTAGGCAATAATCCCTTGATTTTTTGGAACCAGCTCCTGCAGACAAGTTTTAGAACTCGGTATGATCTTTCAAACGAGATATTAAACGATTTCAACGGCACCACAAAGAGCAAGATATGATCGCATCAAATTCTACACGAGTTCGGAGTGAAATCAGAAACATTTGTGAATATATGGTTAATATGTAACTTTTAACTAATGCGTTGTAAATGCAGTTGGAACAATAGTTTTAGAGCTCCTATATATCTTTCCAACGAGATATAGTACGCTCCAAACGGATAAACACACAGCAAGATATGAGTGTCACAAATACTTAGCCTTATCTCTACGATTTAGCGTTTTCAGCGAAAATAGAGCACTTTTAGCGTAAATACAGTGTATTTTAGTAATTAGGCAGTCATCCATTGATATTCTAAAAGAAGAGCCTGAATAAAAGTTTTAGAACTCGGTAAGATCTTTCCAACGAGACATTAAACGCTTTCAAAGGTACAAAATAGAGAATGATATGATCGCATCACATTCTACACGAGTTCGGAGTGAATATATGGTTAATCTGTAACTATTCAATAATTAATTGTAAATGAAGTAGGAACAATAGCTTTAGATCTCCGATCTATCTTTCCAACGAGATATAATACGCTTCAAACGGATAAACACGCAGCAACATATGAGTGTCACAAATACTTAGCCTTATCTCTAAGATTTAGCGTTTTCAGCGAAAATAGAGCATATTTAGCGTAAATACAGTGTATTTTAGTAATTAGGCAATCATCCATTGATATTTTGAAACCAGCGCCTGAAGACATGTTTTAGAACTCATTAAGATCTTTCCAACGAGATATTAAACGCTTTTAACGGCACAAAATATAGCAATATATGATCGCATCAAATTCTACACGAGTTCGGAGTGAAATCAGAAACATTTGTCAATATATGATTTAGCTCCGATCTATCTTTCCAACAAGATATGATACGCTCCAAACGGTTAAACACAGAGCAAGATATGAGTGTCACAAATACTTAGCCTAATCTCTACGATTTAGCGTTTTCAGCGAAAATAGAGTACTTTTAGCGTAAATACAGTGCATTTTAGTAATCAGGAAATCATCCCTTGATATTTTGAAACCAGCGCCTGAAGACAAGTTTTAGAACTCGGTAAGATTTTTCCAACGAGATTTTAAACGCTTTCAACGGCACAAAAATGAGCAAGATATGATCGCATCAAATTCGACACGAGTTCGGAGTGCAATCAGAAACATTTGTGAATATATGGTTAATCTGTAACTTTTAATTAATGCATTGTAAATGAAGTTGGAACAATAGCTTTAGAGTTCCGATGTATCTTTCCAACGAGATATAATACGCTCCAACCAGATAAACACACAGCAAGATATGAGTGTCACAAATACTTAGCCTTATCTCTATGATTTAGCGTTTTCAGCGAAAATAGAGCAGCTTTAGCGAAAATACAGTGTATTTTAGTAATTAGGCAATCATCCCTTGATATTTTGAAACCAGCGCCTGAAAACAAGTTTTAGAACTCGGTAAGATCATTCCAACGAAATATTAAACGCTTTCAACGGCACAAAATAGAGCAAGATATGATCGCATCAAATTCTACACGAGTTCGGAGTGAAATCAGAAACATTTGTGAATATATGGTTAATATGTAACTTTTATTTAATGCTTTAGAGCTCCTATCTATCTTTCTAACGAGATATAATACGCTCCAAATGGATAAACACTGAGCAAGATATGAGTGTCACAAATACTTTGCCTTATCTCTACGATTAGGCATTTTCAGCGAAAATAGAGCACTTTTAGCGTAAATACAATGTTGTTTTTTGGATTTTTTTAAAGAACGATTTTATTCATAAAACAAAAGGTGCAGGGCAAGAAGAGAAATAAAATGAAAGATACAGAGAGTAAAACAGAATATAAAAAACTAAAACTAGACCCAACTTAAGCTTTACAGGAAACCTTAGCGTAAATACAGTGTATTTTAGTAATTAGGCAATCATCCCTTGATATTTTGAAACCAGCGCCTGAAGAACAGTTTTAGAACTCGGCAAGATATTTCCAACGAGATATTAAACGCTTTCAACGGCAAAAACCAGAGCAAGATATGATCGCATCAAATTCTACACGAGTTCGGAGTGAAATCAGAAACATTTGTGAATATATGGTTAATCTGTTACTTTTAATTAATGCATTGTAAATGAAGTTGGAACAATAGCTTTAGATCTCCGATCTATCTTTCTAACGAGATATAATACGCTCCAAACAGATAAACACACAGCAAGATATGAGTGTCACAAATACTCAGCCTTATCTCTATGATTTAGCGTTTTCAGCGAAAATAGAGCACTTTTAGCGTAAATACAGTGTACTTTAGTAATTAGGCAATCATCCCTTTATATTTTGAAACCAGCGCCTGAAGAAAAGTTTTAGAACTCGGGATGATCTTTCCAACGAGATATTAAACGCTTTCAACGGCATAAAATAGAGCAAGATATGATTGCATCAAATGCTACACGAGTTCGGAGTGAAATCAGAAACATTTGTGAATATATGGTTAATCTGTAACTTTTAATTAATGCATTGTAGATGAATTTAGAACAATAGCTTTAGAGCTCCGATCTATCTTTCCAAAGAGATATAATACGCTCCAAACGGATAAACACACAGCAAGATATGAGTGTCACAAATACTTAGCCTTATCTCTATGATTTAGCGTTTTCAGCGAAAATAGAGCACTTTTAGCGTAAATACAGTGTATTTTAGTAATCAGGAAATCATCCCTTGATATTTTGAAACCAGCTCCTGAAGACAAGTTTTAGAACTCGGTAAGATTTTTCCAACGAGATATTAAACGCTTTCAACGGCACAAAATTGAGCAAGATATGATCGCATCAAATTCGACACGAGTTCGGAGTGAAATCAGAAACATATGTGAATATATGGTTAATCTGTAACTTTAAATTAATGCATTGTAAATGAAGTTGGAACAATAGCTTTAGAGTTCCGATGTATCTTTCCAACGAGATATAATACGCTCCAACCGGATAAACACACAGCAAGATATGAGTGTCACAAATACTTAGCCTTATCTCTATGATTTAGCGTTTTCAGCGAAAATAGAGCACTTTTAGCGTAAATACAGTGTATTTTAGTAATTAGGCAATCATCCATTGAATTTTGAAACCAGCTCCTGAAGACAAGTTTTAGAACTCGGTAAGATCTTTCCAAAGAGATATTAATCACTTTCAACGGCACAAATTAGAGCAAGATATGATCGCATTAAATTCTACACGAGGTTCGGAGTGAAATCAGAAACATTTGTGAATATATGGTTAATCTATAACTTTTAATTAATGCATTGTAAATGAAGTTGGAACAATAGCTTTAGAGCTCCGATCTATCTTTCCAACGAGATATAATACGCTCCAAACGGATAAACACACAGTAAGATATGAGTGTCACAAATACTTAGCCTTATCTCTATGATTGAGCGTTTTCAGCGAAAATAGAGCACTTTTAGCGTCAATACAGTTTCATTTAGTAATTAGGCAATCATCCCTTGATATTCTGAAACCAGAGCCTGAAGACATGTTTTAGAACTCGGTAGGATCTTTCCAACGAGATATTAAACGCTTTCAACGGCACAAAATAGAGAAAGATATGATCGCATCAAATTCTACACGAGTTTGGAGTAAAATCAGAAACATTTGTGAATATATGGTTAATCTGTAACTTTTAATTAATGCATTGTAAATGAAGTTGGAACAATAGCTTTAGAGCTCCGATATTGTGACACCCTACAATTTTAAAATAAAAATAATTAATAAAATAATAATGAGACAATAATGCTAATAATCTAAACTACGACCCATGTACGTACTACTCATACATAAAATTATAAAGTTGACTCACACCCAATATAATATAAAAACATGCATATATCAAGACATACTCATCACATACATACATAAACTACATACATAAACTACATATTCGACCATCATCATTATTCAATACGAATTAATGCGGAGAATTTGTAACAAAGGAAACATTATAGTCGATTCTCGAAGATTCCCTACTTATTTGTATATACACATGCGACGTATATATATACATAATACGTGTGATCCGCGAAAGCTGCGTATAAAACGCCTAGTCTAGAATCATCGATTCATCGCCATAAACCTATGTATACAGTTATACACGCACATGTCTATGGTACGTATATATCTTCATACACACATGCGATATACTCTATATATACGTACTAAGTGTTGGGCGCTGCTCATGGTAAGTCATTAAAGACCGGAGATTCGTAACGTAAGCCTAGACCATCTATGATCGTTATAAATACGCATACCCTCGCTGCAAAACACACCAACGAACAAAAACAACCCACGCCCATATATACCCCGTCGCACACGTACTCTTATAGAGATCTTTTCGCTGCACTAAAACGCTGGGGAAGAAGACCCAATTGTACGTCGGACGGCCGGAACTCACAGACGTCGGAGGAGGAAGACCTTTGTACTTGTTGCTGCCTTCGAAAAAGTAGAAGAGACAGTACCCTTACTGCCTTCCCCATCGAGGAAAATGTCGGAGTTTGGTGCCACCACCGGAAGAGCGGCTACGCCGGAGAACTAACTGCCGGACCAAGCTACTAATACATCCTCCGTCTCAACGTCTCCAATGGAATAGGACACGCCGGTGTATCACTGCCGGACTGTCAGGTCGTTTCATAACGGAGGAGGACGAACGAGTCGCCGTCGCTCGACACTTCACCACGCCGGAAACATGAGAAAACTCGCCGGAAGAGGAAGAACTACGCCGCGCCAGCTTCTCTGGAGGGGAATCGAGGCCTCCGTCTCTGACCCACTGTTTCCGTCGGAGGGCGCCACCAGCGCAAGTCGGTTGAGTTTTGTCGAAGACGACGATATGTACGTAACTCTACGTACTCTGAGTTTTACTCCGTATCATGTTTTATGTTATTGGGCTGGGCTGTTAAAATTTATTGGACTGGGTTTACTATGTTATTTATGGCCTGAAAGTTAATTTAAATGGATTGCCTATATTTTCTTTGTTTGGCCGATTAGGAATTTCAAATAAAAATATTAATAATAATACTAACTAACAATAATGATGATAATGTTAAAATCAAATGGAGAAGGGAAAATTATAAATAAAGGGTAGATAAATCATTATGAGATAAAATATTGATATTAGGATTTTAATATTTTAGAAGGTGAATTTGAAGAATATCAAGATAGAAGCTTTGTTTATGAATTATCGCGACTTGAGGTAAGTTTCATTGCAACCAAAATTATACCCTTTTGCCTCGTAATTATTTTGAATGTTTTAATTCGAGTAATGTATTGTGTGTATTAAATTTGAGTAAATTGAAGTTGTTTGTACTTGATATATCGATTTGTTAGTATTGGATTTTGATACAAGTTATTGTATATGATTTTGGGAGATTTTTCTAATGGTAAATATTTTGGTGGTGTTGTGAGTAAATTGGATTTTGAGAAAATATATGGGAATTTTAGCGTATTTTGAAAGATATGAACTTTTGATTGGAATTTGAGAAAACAAAGGAAGGTTAATATTTTAATGGTGACACTAATGTCTATAAGACATAAATATTGAGTTTTGAAAAGAGAAGATAAAAGACTGTTTTCATAATTGGGGCACCGCGGGAGAAATCCGCAGGTGTCGGGTCACCTTCACGTCCGTTAATGGTGAGGGAGGGTTAGGACTACTACTACTTGAATTGAGAGGAGGTGTGAAACAAATTAAATGAATTTTGGAGGGTTCGGTAACCACCCCGAACAACTGGGCATCAGATCCCTTTTTATTTGAGCAGTAGTAGTAGTAGTACCTATTCTCTTAAGGGTCTTTGAACCTAGAACTTAGGGAGTATATCCCATTTTGGAGTAGGGAGACGTTGACGTCAGAACTACATAGACTTCATACTACTCGGAGGGCTTGGAATCCCTTTAGGGGGTGTGCACACTTAAGGTAGAAGTCTAGATTCTAATAGAGGAGATGTGGTACCGAGAGCAGATCGGAGTGACCGTACAAAACAACGGATCACTGGGCTCAAGAATCGAGATAACGCTTGAGCACCGCCCTTCTAAATGAACTAGGAGAATTAGCTATAAAGCTATTTTGAGGTAAATCAAATGTTTTGGTATTTTACTCTTAAAGAGTTGGGTTAAAGAGTTGACTAAATACTTAATCATTTTATTAATTGTGAAATTCTAAAGTACAAATACTTGTGATATTGGTTTGGAAAACATATTTGTGGACATTGATTATGTGTTTTTAAGGATTTTGATAAAGTGCTTAAGTGAGTTTTGAGATTGATATTTGGAGTTGTGTATATGTTATATGCTTTGGAATATTTATGAGAATTTTTATTACATTTTCTAATGATTGGAATTATTATGATTTGGAATACTATTATTTTAGATATGAATTGAGTTATGAGAATTTATTATAAATATTGTTTTACTTATGATTGATATGAATGTTTTGAAAAGATTTTTCCTCCAAATGGATTTACAAAGACGTATATATGTACTAAACCTGATTATTTTACGGGGTTGGGTGGGACTTACTTAGCATTTCCGGCTAATTTTTGTCTCTTTGCTTTTCTTTTCTTTTTGTACTTTATTTGTGCAGGAGATAAGACCTGAGTATCTATTCGATGACGATGTTGATTCAAGAGAGATTCTGCTAGAACACCTAATTAGTAAATCATTGTAACTTATACTTTCAAGATCTTTAGTGAATAATTGTTTTGGAGCTTAAATTGTTTTGGAGGTGATTAGCCTGTGCACTCGGTTAGGTTAGAACCGAGTGTGGCGGTAACGCCCCTCTTTCCCTTTGAATTTTCTGCTGCACAACTATGATGTTTTCAAATAAAATTAATAATAAAGTATTATTTCAAAGTGTTTTTGGGTGGGAAATTTGGGGGTGTTACAAGTTGGTATCAGAGCCAGGTTGGTTTTTCTAGGGGGGGAGTTTTCAAAGCATTTTTTTTTCCAAAAGATTTTCTAAATAATTTTTTTAAAAGTTTTCTTATGGTCTTAAATTTCCTAGCTTTGATTTTCTAAAAAGGTTTCTAACAATTTGTAGGATTCTTAAAGGTTTACAAGGTGGATTTTTTTCAAAATTGTTTTTCCAAAACATTAGGTTAAAAAAACAATTACTAGGCGATAAGTAAGAGCTTCAAGGATTAAAATAAAATTTTAGGCACGTGGTGAGGTTGTGAGAGTTTTATTTTGGTTTCGGTTAAAGTTGTGATTGTTCTGATTTTCTTGAGATATTTTTAAGTGTGACATATCCATATATGTCTATTTGAGGATAAATTTGGACTTATAGAAGAGCTTTATACATTATGTGATTAGTAAGTTATTGGATAGAATAGAATATTTATGAATACCATTCGATAGATTTCTTATACGCTATACTTTTAAAGGAGATAATGACATCCATGAGTAACAACATCGAGAACAACGACACTACACCGATGAATGCGGAGTTGGCTCAAAACCTCAGGCAACTAACTCAACTTATCCACACAATCGGGAATGTTCTACTTCAAAATCAACAATGTCTCAATAACCGCAATGATGTAGCGAAACTCATAGCGAAGCGCAATTCCACTATCATGAAGACCAAGAAGATCCTCTCGTCCTATGAATTCGCACTTTCGACAAACTCTTCTACGCTATAAATTGTCCCGCTCACAGATCTGCAAATTGATATAGTTTCATACTACCTACGTCAAGAGGCGAATAAATGGTGGGCCACGACCGAACCAACATTTAATCAATAATCCGATTTTTTTTAGACATTTACGAAGCCAAGGGAGGACGACCTACCGAGGGCACGTCAAGGCTACAAAGTACGAAGAATTCTTACACCTGAAGCAAGTGGAGATGACTGTGCAAGAGTACTACGCCCAACTCTTGGAGCTCGCACGATTTGCATCGGTGTTAGTTCCTGACGAAATTAGTAAATCTAGGAAGTTCATAAGCGGTACGGATTTCGAAACTCAGGAGACTATTTGCGTTTTAGATGTCGAACTCTTAACGTGGTCTACACCATAGCTGCCAACCACTACCGAGTGCGACAACCCTACAAGGAAACATCCAAGAAGATAAGGAAGCATGCGGAAGAGGAAATCAAACAAGGAGACAAACGATTCAAGGTAAACCGGGAAAGAATCGGAACGAGAACAACAATCAAGAACTGAAGCGTAAGAAGAACTACTATACGCCGCTGAAGAGGCACACTTCTATAAAATGGTCTTCTTAGAGTAAGTTAAGTGCTACGGGGACGAAGCATATTTTTAAGAGGGGTAGAATGTGACACCCTACAATTTTAAAATAAAAATAATTAATAAAAGAATAATGAGACAATAATGCTAATAATCTAAACTACGACCCATGTACGTACTACTCATACATAAAATTATAAAGTTGACTCACACCCAATATAATATAAAAACATGCATATATCAAGACATACTCATCACATACATACATAAACTACATACATAAACTACATATTCGACCATCATCATTATTCAATACGAATTAATGCGGAGAATTTGTAACAAAGGAAACATTATAGTCGATTCTCGAAGCTTCCCTACTTATTTGTATATACACATGCGACGTATATATATACATAATACGTGTGATCCGCGAAAGCTGCGTATTAAACGCCTAGTCTAGAATCATCGATTCATCGCCATAAACCTATGTATACAGTTATACACGCACATGTCTATGGTACGTATATATCTTCATACACACATGCGATATACTCTATATATACGTACTAAGTGTTGGGCGCTGCTCATGGTAAGTCATTAAAGACCGGAGATTCGTAACGTAAGCCTAGACCATCTATGATCGTTATAAATACGCATACCCTCGCTGCAAAACACACCAACGAACAAAAACAACCCACGCCCATATATACCCCGTCGCACACGTACTCTTATAGAGATCTTTTCGCTGCACTAAAACGCTGGGGAAGAAGACCCAATTGTACGTCGGACGGCCGGAACTCACAGACGTCGGAGGAGGAAGACCTTTGTACTTGTTGCTGCCTTCGAAAAAGTAGAAGAGACAGTACCCTTACTGCCTTCCCCATCGAGGAAAATGTCGGAGTTTGGTGCCACCACCGGAAGAGCGGCTACGCCTGAGAACTAACTGCCGGACCAAGCTACTAATACATCCTCCGTCTCAACGTCTCCAATGGAATAGGACACGCCGGTGTATCACTGCCGGACTGTCAGGTCGTTTCATAACGGAGGAGGACGAACGAGTCGTCGTTGCTCGACACTTCACCACGCCGGAAACATGAGAAAACTCGCCGGAAGAGGAAGAACTACGCCGCGCCAGCTTCTCTGGAGGGGAATCGAGGCCTCCGTCTCTGACCCACTGTTTCCGTCGGAGGGCGCCACCAGCGCAAGTCGGTTGAGTTTTGTCGAAGACGACGATATGTACGTAACTCTACGTACTCTGAGTTTTACTCCGTATCATGTTTTATGTTATTGGGCTGGGTTGTTAAAATTTATTGGACTGGGTTTACTATGTTATGAATGGCCTGAAAGTTAATTTAAATGGATTGCCTATATTTTCTTTGTTTGGCCGATTAGGAATTTCAAATAAAAATATTAATAATAATACTAACTAACAATAATGATGATAATGTTAAAATCAAATGGAGAAGGGAAAATTATAAATAAAGGGTAGATAAATCATTATGAGATAAAATATTGATATTAGGATTTTAATATTTTAGAAGGTGAATTTGAAGAATATCAAGATAGAAGCTTTGTTTATGAATTATCGCGACTTGAGGTAAGTTTCATTGCAACCAAAATTATACCCTTTTGCCTCGTAATTATTTTGAATGTTTTAATTCGAGTAATGTATTGTGTGTATTAAATTTGAGTAAATTGAAGTTGTTTGTACTTGATATGTCGATTTGTTAGTATTGGATTTTGATACAAGTTATTGTATATGATTTTGGGAGATTTTTCTAATGGTAAATATTTTGGTGGTGTTGTGAGTAAATTGGATTTTGAGAAAATATATGGGAATTTTAGCGTATTTTGAAAGATATGAACTTTTGATTGGAATTTGAGAAAACAAAGGAAGGTTAATATTTTAATGGTGACACTAATGTCTATAAGACATAAATATTGAGTTTTGAAAAGAGAAGATAAAAGACTGTTTTCATAATTGGGGCACCGCGGGAGAAATCCGCAGGTGTCGGGTCACCTTCACGTCTGTTAATGGTGAGGGAGGGTTAGGACTACTACTACTTGAATTGAGAGGAGGTGTGAAACAAATTAAATGAATTTTGGAGGGTTCGGTAACCACCCCGAACAACTGGGCATCAGATCCCTTTTTATTTGAGCAGTAGTAGTAGTAGTACCTATTCTCTTAAGGGTCTTTGAACCTAGAACTTAGGGAGTATATCCCATTTTGGAGTAGGGAGACGTTGACGTCAGAACTACTTAGACTTCATACTACTCGTAGGGCTTGGAATCCCTTTAGGGGGTGTGCACACTTAAGGTAGAAGTCTAGATTCTAATAGAGGAGATGTGGTACCGAGAGCAGATCGGAGTGACCGTACAAAACAACGGATCACTGGGCTCAAGAATCGAGATAACGCTTGAGCACCGCCCTTCTAAATGAACTAGGAGAATTAGCTATAAAGCTATTTTGAGGTAAATCAAATGTTTTGGTATTTTACTCTTAAAGAGTTGGGTTAAAGAGTTGACTAAATACTTAATCATTTTATTAATTGTGAAATTCTAAAGTACAAATACTTGTGATATTGGTTTGGAAAACATATTTGTGGACATTGATTATGTGTTTTTAAGGATTTTGATAAAGTGCTTAAGTGAGTTTTGAGATTGATATTTGGAGTTGTGTATATGTTATATGCTTTGGAATATTTATGAGAATTTTTATTACATTTTCTAATGATTGGAATTATTATGATTTGGAATATTATTATTTTAGATATGAATTGAGTTATGAGAATTTATTATAAATATTGTTTTACTTATGATTGATATGAATGTTTTGAAAAGATTTTTCCTCCAAATGGATTTACAAAGACGTATATATGTACTAAACCTGATTATTTTACGGGGTTAGGTGGGACTTACTTAGCATTTCCGGCTAATTTTTGTCTCTTTGCTTTTCTTTTCTTTTTGTACTTTATTTGTGCAGGAGATAAGACCTGAGTATCTATTCGATGACGATGTTGATTCAAGAGAGATTCCGCTAGAACACCTAATTAGTAAATCATTGTAACTTATACTTTCAAGATCTTTAGTGAATAATTGTTTTGGAGCTTAAATTGTTTTGGAGGTGATTAGCCTGTGCACTCGGTTCGGTTAGAACCGAGTGTGGCGGTAACGCCCCTCTTTCCCTTTGAATTTTCCGCTGCACAACTATGATGTTTTCAAATAAAATTAATAATAAAGTATTATTTCAAAGTGTTTTTGGGTGGGAAATTTGGGGGTGTTACAGATATATCTTTTTAACGAGATATAATACGCTCCAAAAGGATAAACACACAGCAAGATATGAGTGTCACAAATACTTAGCCTTATCTCTATGATTCAGCGTTTCAGCGAAAATAGAGCACTTTTAGCGTAAATAGAGTGTATTTTAGTAATTAGGGAATCATCCCTTGATATTATGAAACCAGAGACTGAAGACAAGTTTTAGAACTCGGTAAGATCTTTTCAACCAGATATTAAACGCTTTCAACGGCACAATATAGAGCATGATATGATCGCATCACATTCTACACGAGTTCGGAGTGAAATCAGAAACATTTGTGAATATATCGTTAATCTGTAACTTTTAATTAATGAATTGTAAATGAAGTTGAAACAATAGCTTTAGATCTCCGATCTATCTTTCCAACGAGATATAATACGCTCCAAACGTATAAACACACAGCAAGATATGAGTGTCACAAATACTTAGCCTTATATCTATGATTTAGCGTTTTCAGCGAAAATAGAGTACTTTTAGCGTAAATACAGTATAGTTTAGTAATTAGGCAATCATCCCTTGCTATTTTGAAACAAACGCCTGAAGACAAGTTTTAGAACTTGGTAAGATCTTTCCAACGAGATATTAAACGCTTTCAATGGCACAAAATAAAGCAAGATATGATCGCATCAAATTCTACACGAGTTCGGAGTGAAATCACAAACATTTGTGAATATATGGTTAATATGTAACTTTTAACTAATGCATTGTAAATGAAGTTGGAACAATAGTTTTAGAGCTCTGATCTATCTTTCCAACGAGATATAATACGCTCCAAACGTATAAACACACAGCAAGATATAAGTGTCACAAATACTTAGCCTTATCTCTATGATTTAGCGTTTTCAGCGAAAATAGAGTACTTTTAGCGTAAATACAGTGTATTTTAGTAATTAGGCAATCATACCTTGATATTCTGAAACCGGAGCCTGAAGACAAGTTTTAGAACTCGGTAAGATCTTTCCAACGAGATATTAAACGCTTTCAACGGCATAAAATAGAGCATGATATGATCGCATCAAATTCTACACGAGTTCGGAGTGAAATCAGAAACATTTGTGAATATATGGTTAATATGTAACTTTTAACTAATGCGTTGTAAATGAAGTTGGAACAATAGTTTTAGAGCTCCTATCTATCTTTCCAACGAGATATAGTACGCTCCAAACGGATAAACACACAGCAAGATATGAGTGTCACAAATACTTAGCCTTATCTCTACGATTTAGCGTTTTCAGCGAAAATAGAGCACTTTTAGCGTAAATACAGTGTATTTTAGTAATTAGGCAGTCATCCCTTGATATTCTAAAAGAAGAGCCTGAAGAAAAGTTTTAGAACTCGGTAAGATCTTTCCAACGAGACATTAAACGCTTTCAAAGGTACAAAATAGAGAATGATATGATCGCATCACATTCTACACGAGTTCGGAGTGAAATCAGAAACATTTGTGAATATATGGTTAATCTGTAACTATTCAATAATTAATTGCAAATGAAGTAGGAACAATAGCTTTAGATCTCCGATCTATCTTTCCAACGAGATATAATACGCTCCAAACGGATAAACACACAGCAACATATGAGTGTCACAAATACTTAGCCTTTTCTCTATGATTTAGCATTTTTAGAGAAAATAGAGCACTTTTAGCGTAAATACAGTGTATTTTAGTAATTAGGCAATCATCCCTTGATATTCTGAAACCAGAGCCTGAAGACATGTTTTAGAACTCGGTAAGATCTTTCCAATGAGATATTAAAAGCTTTCAACGGAACAAAATAGAGCATGATATGATCGCATCACATTCTACACGAGTTCAGAGTGAAATCAGAAACATTTTTGAATATATGGTTAATCTGTAACTTTAAATTAATGCATTGTAAATAAAGTTGGAACAATAGATTTAGATCTCCGATCTATCTTTCCAACGAGATATAATACGCTCCAAATGGATAAACACACAGCAAGATATGAGTGTCACAAATAGTTAGCCTTATCTCTATGATTTAGCGATTTCAGCGAAAATAGAGCACTTTTAGCGTAAATACAGTGTATTTTAGTAATTAGGCAATCATCCCTTGATATTCTGAAACAAGAGCCTGAAGACAAGTTTTAGAACTCGGTAAGATCTTTCCAACGAGATATTAAACGCTTTCAACGGCACAAAATAGAGCATGATATGATCGCATCACATTCTACACGAGTTCGGAGTGAAATCAGAAACCTTTGGGAATATATGGTTAATCTGTAACTTTTAATTAATGCATTGTAAATGAAGTTGGAACAATAGCTTTATAGCTCCGATCTATCTTTCCAACGAGATATAATACGCTCGAAACGGATTCTGATTTCACTCCGAACTCGTCTAAAATTAAATGCGATCATATCTTGCTCTATTTTGTGCCGCTGAAAGCGTTTAATATCTCGTTGGAAAGATCTTACCGATTTCTAAAACTTGTCTTCAGGCGCTGGTTTCAAAATATCAAGGGATGATTGCTTAATTACTAAAGTACACTGTATTTACGCTAAAAGTGCTCAATTTTCGCTGAGAACGCTACATCATAAAGATAAGGCTAACTATTTGTGACACTCATATCTTGCTGTGTGTTTATCCGTTTGGAGCGTATTATATCTCGTTCGAAAGATATAACGGAGATCTAAATCTATTGTTCCAACTTCATTTACAATGCATTAATTAAAAGTAACAGATTAACCATATATTCCCAAAGGTTTCTGATTTCACTCCGAACTCGTGTAGAATGTGATGCGATCATATCATGCTCTATTTTTTGCCGTTGAAAGCGTTTAATATCTCGTTGGAAAGATCTTACCGAGTTCTAAAACATGTCTTCAGGCGCAGGTTTCAAAGTATCAAGGGATGATTGCCTAATTATTAAAATACACTGTATTTACGCTAAAAGTGCTCTATTTTTGCTGAAAACGCTAAATCATAGAGATAAGGCTAAGTATTTGTGACACTCATATCTTGCTGTGTGTTTATCCGTTTGGAGCGTAATATATCTCGTTGGAGAGATAGATCGGAGCTCTAATGCTATTGTTCCAACTTCATTTACAATGCATTAATTAAAAGTTTCAGATTAACCATATATTTACAAATGTTTCTGATTTCACTCCGAACTCGTGTAGAATTTGAGGCGATCACATCATGCTCTATTTTGTGACGTTGAAAGCGTTTAATATCTCGTTGGAAAGATCTTACCGAGTTCTAAAACATGTCTTCAGGCGCAGGTTTCAAAGTATCAAGGGATGATTGCCTAATTACTGAAATACACTGTATTTACGCTAAAAGTGCTCTATTTTCGCTGAAAACTCTAAATCATAGAGATAGGCTATGTATTTGTGACATTCATATCTTGCTGTGTGTTTATCCATTTGGAGCGTTTTATATCTCGTTGTAAAGATAGATCGGAGATCTAAAGCTATTGTTCCAACTTCATTTACAATGCATTAATTAAAAGTTACAGATTAACCATATATTCACAAATGTTTCTGATTTCACTCCGAACTCGTGTAGAACGTGATGCGATCATATCATGCTCTATTTTGTGCCGTTGAAAGCGTTTAATATCTCGTTGGAAAGATCTTACCGAGTTCTAAAACATGGCTTCAGGCTCTGGTTTCAGAATATCAAGGAATGATTGCCTATTTACTAAAATACACTGTATTTACGCTAAAAGTGCTCTATTTTCGCTGAAAACGCTAAATCATAGAGATAAGGCTATGTATTTGTGACCCTCATATCTTGCTGTGTGTTTATCCATTTGGAGCGTATTATCTCTCGTTGGAAACATAGATCGGAGCTCTAAAGCTATTGTTCCAACTTCATTTACAATGCATTAATTAAAAGTTACAGATTAACCATATATTCACAAATGTTTCTGATTTCACTCCGAACTCATGTAAACTTAAATGTGATCATATATTGCTCTATTTTGTGCTGTTGAAAGCGTTCAATATCTCGTTGGAAAGATCTTACCGAGTTCTAAAACCTGTCT
This sequence comes from Cuscuta europaea, assembly GCA_945859875.1. Taxonomy (NCBI): domain Eukaryota; kingdom Viridiplantae; phylum Streptophyta; class Magnoliopsida; order Solanales; family Convolvulaceae; genus Cuscuta; species Cuscuta europaea. The sequence continues at coordinate 1,809,922 of CAMAPE010000015.1, read as the reverse complement.
TCAGGCGCTGATTTCAAAAAATAAATGGATTGTTGCCTAATTACTAAACTACACTGTATTTACGCTAAAAGTGCTCTATTTTCGCTGAAAACGCTAAATCATAGAGATAAGGCTAAGTATTTGTGACACTCATATCTTGCTGTGTGTTTATCCGTTTGGAGCGTATTATATCTCGTTGGAAAGATAGATTGGAGATCTAAATCTATTGTTCCAACTTAATTTACAATGCATTAATTAAAAGTTACAGATTAACCATATATTCACAAATGTTTCTGATTTCACTCCGAACTCGTGTAGAATGTGATGCGATCATATCATGCTCTATTTTGTGCCGTTGAAAGCGTTTAATATCTCGTTGGAAAGATCTTACCGAGTTCTAAAACATGGCTTCAGGCTCTGGTTTCATAATATCAAGGAATGATTGCCTATTTACAAAAATACACTGTATTTACGCTAAAAGTGCTCTATTTTCGCTGAAAACGCTAAATCATAGAGATAAGGCTATGTATTTGTGACCCTCATATCTTGCTGTGTGTTTATCCGTTTGGAGCGTATTATCTCTCGTTGGAAACATTGATCGGAGCTATAAAGCTATTGTTCCAACTTCATTTACAATGCATTAATTAAAAGTTACAGATTAACCATATATTCACAAATGTTTCTGATTTCACCCCGAACTCATGTAAACTTAAATGTGATCATATATTGCTCTATTTTGTGCTGTTGAAAGCGTTCAATATCTCGTTGGAAAGATCTTAGCGAGTTCTAAAACTTGTCTTCAGGCGCTGGTTTCAAAAAATCAATGGAGTGTTGCCTAATTACTAAACTACACTGTATTTACGCTAAAAGTGCTCTATTTTCGCTGAAAACGCTAAATCATAGAGATAAGGCTAAGTATTTGTGACACTCATATCTTGCTGTGTGTTTATCCGTTTGGAGCGTATTATATGTCGTTGGAAAGATAGATTGGAGATCTAAATCTATTGTTCCAACTTCATTTACAATGCATTAATTAAAAGTTACAGATTAACCATATATTCACAAATGTTTCTGATTTCACTCCGAACTCGTGTAGAATGTGATGCGATCATATCATGCTCTATTTTGTGCCGTTGAAAGCGTTTAATATCTCGTTGGAAAGATCTTACCGAGTTCTAAAACTTGTCTTCAGGCTCCGGTTTCAGAATATTTTCGCTGAAAACGCTAATCATAGAGATAAGGCTAAGTATTTGTGACAGTCATATCTTGCTGTGTGTTTATCCGTTTGGAGCGTATTATATCTCGTTGGAAAGATATATCGGAGATCTAAAGCTATTGTTCCAACTTCATTTACAATGCATTAATTAAAAGTTACAGATTAACAACATATTCACAAATGTTTCTGATTTCACTCCGAACTCGTGTAGAATGTGATGCGATCATATCATGCTCTATTTTGTGCCGTTGAAAGCGTTTAATATCTCGTTGGAAAGATATTACCAAGTTCTATTTTTTTTTTGGATAAACCGTAAGTATATATGAATGGTCAATCCAGAGTTTAAAGACTATACAACAAAAAGGGTGATCAAAAATGTAGGTTATCCAAAGAAAGGATAACCCATCACCTCCAAAACCATAGATGCTAAGATTAGCACACTAGGCTATCTATGCAAAGCCTCATCTACTAGGCAGCCCCAAAGGGTAGTGGGCAATAAAGTTTATCAAAAAACCACCAACTCGTGTGGGTAGATACTATACAAAACTTTGTACACAATGTACTTAATTCGAGCAAAAACATCTTCTTCAATGGGGGAGGTCCCATCAAACCTAGCAGCATTTCTAACCCGCCAAATCCAGTAGATAGTGAAGCAAAATGCAATCCTTGACGCCTTGGCTTGAATGGTGGCTCCACTTCTTTCCTTTTTGATCCATTTGACCGAGCTAGCGAGGGTCCCCATCCTCCGTGGTATGTGTAGCCAATCTTTAACCATGCTCCATATCTTACCTGAAAAAGGGCATTCAATGTATAGGTGTGGGACAGATTCATGCCCACCCTTGCAAAAAATGCATCGATTAACTACATCCAATCTAAGTAGATTGTCATATGTGGCTAATCTATTCCGAAATGCCAACCAAGTAGTAAAGGAAAACTTGGGGGGAATATAGCTTTTCCAAATAAAGGACATCCAAGGCCGAGGGGGTGACTTTATCCTAAGCAAGTCATATACTTTAGATGATGAAAGTTTTCAATTAATTTGGAAAGCGGTCAGTCCTTGGATAGCATTATCAATTGTGCCAAATTTTTGGACAAATTCATCACGGATCATAGCAATTTTTTTCATCAAATGTGAGTCCCTATGGTGTGGGGAGAACACCCACACACTACGCCCATTCAAATAAACCCCATGCACCCATTTAACCCAAAGAGTATCTTTTTTGATGTGTATGTCCCAAAAGGTTTTTGCTAGGAGAGCCGAGTTCCAAACTCTAGTATCATGAATGCCAAGGCCACCCTCGTCCTTAGGGAGACAAATATCAGCCCATGAAACTCTAGAAAACTTTCCCCCCCACAGAAAAATTCTACAAATGGAAGTAATTCTATCAAGTATAGTTTTGGGAATGGGAAACATTTGGAGCCAAAAAGAGTGTACTCCTTGAATCACAGATTTTATGAGCTCCACCCTACCAGCATAAGAGAGGGTTTTTAGATTCCAAGCACTAATGAAGGTAGTGATGGACTCTAGTAGAGGAGCATATTGAGCTACAGAAATCTTTAAAGGGGCAAGGGGGACACCAAGGTATTTAACAGGAAAGGCACCCAATCTAAAATCTACTAAATCAAGGATACTATTCATTTCATAGTCAGCCATGCCACCAATAAAGATATTAGATTTGTCATAATTTACCTTGAGACCAGAAATATCCCCAAACTCCTCTAAAGAATCAATCAGAATTTTTATGGAGGGAGCATGTCCCTTGGAGAAAAGCATGAGGTCATCAGCATATGTTACATGTGTTATCTTCAAATTCCCACATTTGGGATGAAACTTGAAAAGGGGATCTTTTGTTTTCTTATTTAGAAGCCTAGAACGATATTCCAAGCAAAGCACAAACAGTAGAGGGGACATAGGATCCCCTTGTCTAAGTCCCCTCCTTCCACAAAAATGCCCATGGAGGACCCCATTAATGGATATAGAGTAGGAGGGTGTGGAAACACACTCCATAATCCAGTCAATAAATCTTTTTGGAAAACCCAGATGTGATAGCATACTAGCAAGGAATTCCCAAGATATGGTGTCATAGGCTTTCCGAAGATCAGCCTTTAACATACATCTAGGAGATATCCTTTTTCTAGTATATCCTTTAACAAGTTCTTGTGCAACAAAGACATTATCAGTCATGAGTCTACCATCAACAAAAGCCCCCTGGGCACCATCAACAAGATCAGGCAGATAAGGAATCATTCACTTAGCAAGGATTTTGGTAATAACCTTGTAAACCACATTTGTACATGCAATAGGTCTAAAATCAGCCGGTGTGGGTGAATGATTGGTTTTTGGGATAAGAGCAATAATCGTATGATTAAGCTGCTTAAGTAATTTCCCAGAGCCAAAGAAACCTTTTACAGCCAAGGTGAGGTCATTGCCCACAATATTCCAATTTTGCTTGAAGAAAGCCGAGGTATACCCATCAGGGCCCGGGGCTTTGTTATCTCCAATATCAAAAAGAGCATCCTTAATCTCTAGGTCAGTAATAGGGGCAATCAGGTTGCCAACAGATTGGTTTTGAATGCACTTACCCGATGTCACAATAGTAGGGTCTAAGGGAGCGCTAGAAAAGTGTGTACCAAACAGAGAAGTGTAAAAATGTACCAAATTAGTGGCAACTTGATCAGTGGAAGTAGTAAAATCACCATTAGGGAGCTTAAGGGCTGTAATTGAGTTCCTCACCATATTCTTTTTAACAATAGCATGAAAATATTTAGTACATTTGTCACCTTGGGCTAGGTGTGTAGCTTTTGCTTTTTGTCTAAAGAAATCCTCTTCAGCCTTCTTTAGATTAAGGACATTTTTCTTGGAATAAGCAAGATCCTTTTTAATGTTTTCATCAAGTGGAGAGAGCATGGAAAGATCTAGGAGTCTTTTATACTCTTTCTTTGATTCTTTAACTCTTTCGGATATATGACCAAATTTTTGCCTATTGAGTTCCTTTAATGGTTTCTTAAGAGATTTCAGCTTTTGGGCTAGGATGTATTGAGAGCTGCCAAAAAACTCATTATACCAATGCCTAGTGAGTATGGATTTGAAATCCTCATGTTTAAGCCACATATTGAAAAATTTGAACGGCTTAGAGCCTAAACTTTTGTTTTGGCCGAGAGTGACATGGGAAGCCACATGATCAAATTCAGCCTCCATGTCATGAAAATGGGTAGTACAAGAGATCCCAAGGGTGCCCCAAATGGGGTTCATAAGGACTCTATCCAATTTGGCCCAAAGAGCACCTCTATTCCAAGTAAGGGTTGCTCCGGTGGAAGGAGAGTCAACAAGGTTTGCTTGGATTTTGAAATCATTAAGGTGTTGTAGGTGATAAGCCGAGGGGGTAGTAGGCCCAATTCTCTCATTTGGGCTACCCACACAATTGAAATCCCCCATAACAAGCCAAGGCTTATTAATAGATGGTTCCAATGAGGCTAAGTGATCCCAAAGCATTTTTCTCTCAAAAACCGAGTAGAGGGCATAGACAAAGGTAACAAAAAACACAAGTTGGGTTGTTCTACATGTCAATTCACAATGTACATGCTGTTTATCATTTTCAAGTACTTTAAGTTGAACAAAATTTGGGTTCCAAATAATAGCAATACGTCCACCATCAATTTTATCAAAGTTAGTAGCGGATAGCCAAGAAGGCCATCGGTTGGTACTAAATTTTTCAAAATTTGAAGTAGTCATATTGGTTTCTAAAAGGCAGCATACATGTAGTTTATTAATATTCACAAAGTTAAAGATAGAGTTTTGTTTGGAGACCTTATTGAGGCCTCGGATGTTCCATGCGGACACAAACATTAAAATGTTTGAGTTTTGTTGCCCCTCTTGCCACGCCCGGCCTCATTGCCTATCTCCTTTAGCCTCGGCTTGTACCTAGTTAGAAACAAAAAAACATAGACATGTTGGATAAAAAAAGAGGTGAAGACATACCCCTCATCCGTGGCATTAGCTCCGGGAAGTTCTTTGAGACACTTTGTTGTGAATGTCAAGCCCTTGGTTTGAAAATCATGGATCACATCCAAGTAGTTATCAAGCCTTGTCATACCCTCTTTAACATGCTCATAGTGTAGAAGGTGTATGCACGGCCTATCTTCCTTGTCAAGTGCTATCTTGGTGATAACATCATCAAGGTATGCATCCCTAATGTCATATACCACACGGCTTTTTGTGATGTCCATCTTCCTTGGGTCCTTTACTTTGCATGCATTAACTCTAAGGCAGCCCTCCTCAAAGAAGCCATTCAAGTAGTTCCTATAAACTCCTCTCATAAAATCCGAGCCATAGGTATAGCCCTTCTTTGTTGGTGTTATTCCGGGGAGACCTTCCAAGCATTCCTTAGTAAAAAGGACACCGGGCTCATCTTCTTTCACTACCTTTAGGTTGTGGTCCAAGTTGATGATATTTGTGCCTTCATCAACATCATCAATGTGCTTCACTCTCATAGTAGGGTTTGCATATTCATCGGTTTCCATTTCAACAATAACCTCATCTCGGAAGATGTTTGAGATTTCCCTCACCACACGGGTGGTTTGTAGAGCATCATCATCCTCTTGGTATTGGGATGTGGTTGCCTCCCCTCTCCTCGGTTTCTTCTTCCCCATCTTGAAAGTTCTTCTCATCTTGAAAAATGGATGATCATTCTTTGGGAGTTCCTCGGTATCAATCACTTTGCCTTTGTTATTAGGGTGAGGTGCATCAATGTTCTCGGGTTTGTCGATTGCCTTCCTCTTTTCCACTTCTTCTCTTTCAATAGTAGCTATAAACTTGCAAGTAAAAGCATGGTGGCCAAAGCATTTACAATGAAAACAATAATTGGGAAAAGTTTCATACCTCACACCTTGTTTATGAAGTTTTCCATTTGGCAGCCGTATTGGTATAGAGAGGGGTGGAGGTTTTGAGGCATCAACTTCAATCAACACCCTAGCAAAGTTGGATCTTGCCTTCTCACATGTGATTCTATCCGTGGTCAAGGGGATTCCCACCCTAGATGCCACTTCACTTATAATCTCCTCCTCCCATATTCGCATAGGTAGATGTGGGAATTGCACCCAAATAGGTACCCTAAGGAATTCTTCATCTTCCATGGAGAAGTTCTCGGATAGGGTCTTGAGATGAAAAGGTTTCCCAAATAGAGAGTAAGGCCCATCCATGAGCACTTTAGCTCTATCATCTTCATTTTGGAACTTAAAGATGACCCAACCTCTATCATGAGATCTAACCCGGCAAGGGACATCCCACATTCTAACCATATCATGAATGTTTTTAAGCCCGGGGAATCTTCCATCAAAGTATGCAACTAAGCAATACCCCCAAATATCAGTCATAGAGGGGAGCTTTCGGGTAGAGAGGTCAATAACATCTCCTTTAGGTTCAATATAATGGAGTTTCATACCTTTTTCCGGTTGTCTATTATCCTTGAAAAGAGAGACAAAAGAAGGCATGGACTGTCCACCATTTGCTTTTGATGCCGCGGCATTAGGTTCATCCAAAGGGACAAGGACATTTGGTTGCTTTGAAGCCGCGGCATTAGGTTCATCCATAGGGACAAGGACATTTGGTTCACCACCTTGCTTTGATGCCGCGGCATAAGGTGTACTCAAAGGAGTAGGATCCGCATTTCTTTCAACCGGGATAACAATGGGAGTTTCAACTTGGCTCGGGTTACCAACATTGGAAATGTTGTTAACAATTGATTCTCTTGGTATACCATTCTCCCCTTCAAACAAAGCTACGACCAGGGGGTCTTCAATATAATCCACGGTTTCATCCAAGGAAGCAATCTCAATTGTAACATCATCATACAAAATGGAATCGGAATTAGGAGTGTTACCTTCATTTGTGACCAAATTTCCCGGATTGTTCTCCATCACCGTAGGTGCTTCTTGAGCTTGAGTATCATCCGGAGCTATAGTGATAGTACCAGCCATGGAGGAAGAGATGTCATCATCTAAGACCAGCGAGCGAGCTCCTTCCATGTGCGAGTGGTTCTCTCTTGACATAGCTTCAATTGCTTCATCAATTTCTTGATTTTGTTGTTTGGATTTGAGCCGAGATGAAGCTTTTGTGGGAACCGAAGCCACCTTCTTCTTCTTCGGAGGCATAGTGAGGATGAAGGGGGAGCTAGGAGCTAGCAACCCCTCCAAAGGAACATAGAAAGGTTACTTCTTCTTGGCTCCTTCTTAGCTCGATGTCCGTACCAATGGCGAAGTATCCGTTGGAAAGGTACAAAATCGAATCTTTCTTGATGATTGAAAAACTTTGAAAAAGTTAATCCTCACACCAAGGGGAGTCTAGAAACACAATCACAGAGGAGATTGAGCAAGAAAAACGCTCTATGGAGGCGTTGACCTTCGGAAGTGAATAGTGTTTTCACGTAAGAAAAATCTCGGAAATGTCCAAAAACCACCAAACAAGAGCTCGAAAATTGGAGAAGCTACACCCCAAGAAGGATGAAGGTAGCGTAGCTAATATTCAAGCTCAAAGGAGGGATTGATGGACGAAGAAGGTGAAGAAAACGAGCGATTTTCCGTGAAGAAGAGCCCAGGTCGCGGAAATCCTAGGGAGAGAAGCTCTCAACTCCTTCAACAGATATTACCAAGTTCTAAAACTTGTCTTCAGGCGTTTGTTTCAAAATAGCAAGGGATGATTGCCTAATTACTAAACTACACTGTATTTACGCTAAAAGTGCTCTATTTTCGCTGAAAACGCTAAATCATAGATATAAGGCTAAGTATTTGTGACACTCATATCTTGCTGTGTGTTTATCCGTTTGGAGCGTATTATATCTCGTTGGAAAGATAGATCGGAGATCTAAAGCTATTGTTTCAACTTCATTTACAATTTATTAATTAAAAGTTACAGATTAACGATATATTCACAAATGTTTCTGATTTCACTCCGAACTCGTGTAGAATGTGATGCAATCATATCATGCTCTATATTGTGCCGTTGAAAGCGTTTAATATCTGGTTGAAAAGATCTTACCGAGTTCTAAAACTTGTCTTCAGGCTATGGTTTCATAATATCCAGGGATGATTCCCTAATTACTAAAATACACTCTATTTACGCTAAAAGTGCTCTATTTTCGCTTAAACGCTGAATCATAGAGATAAGGCTAAGTATTTGTGACACGCATATCTTGCTGTGTGTTTATCCTTTTGGAGCGTATTATATCTCGTTGGAAAGATAGATCGGAGCTCTAAAGCTATTGTTCCAACTTCATTTACAATGCATTAATTAAAAGTTACAGATTAACCATATAATCACAAATGTTTCTGATTTCACTCCAAACTCGTGTAGAATATTATGCGATCATATCTTTCTCTATTTTGTGCCGTTGAAAGCGTTTAATATCTCGTTGGAAAGATCCTACCGAGTTCTAAAACATGTCTTCAGGCTCTGGTTTCAGAATATCAAGGGATGATTGCCTAATTACTAAAATACACTGTATTTACGCTAAAAGTGCTCTATTTTCGCTGAAAACGCTCAAACATAGAGATAAGGCTAAGTATTTGTGACACTCATATCTTACTGTGTGTATATCCGTTTGGAGCGTATTATATCTCGTTGGAAAGATAGATCGGAGCTCTAAAGGTATTGTTCCAACTTCATTTACAATGCATTAATTAAAAGTTATAAATTAACCATATATTCACAAATGTTTCTGATTTCACTCCGAACCTCGTGTAGAATATAATGCGATCATATCTTGCTCTAATTTGTACCGTTGAAAGCGATTAATATCTCTTTGGAAAGATCTTACCGAGTTCTAAAACTTGTCTTCAGGAGCTGGTTTCAAAATTCAATGGATGATTGCCTAATTACTAAAATACACTGTATTTACGCTAAAAGTGCTCTATTTTCGCTGAAAACGCTAAACCATAGAGATAAGGCTAAGTATTGGTGACACTCATATCTTGGTGTGTGTTTATCCGGTTGGAGCGTATTATATCTCGTTGGAAAGATACATCGGAACTCTAAAGCTATTGTTCCAACTGCATTTACAATGCATTAATTTAAAGTTACAGATTAACCATATATTCACAAATGTTTCTGATTTCACTCCGAACTCGTGTCGAATTTGATGCGATCATATCTTGCTCAATTTTGTGCCGTTGAAAGCGTTTAATATCTCGATGGAAAAATCTTACCGAGTTCTAAAACTTGTCTTCAGGCGCTGGTTTCAAACTATCAAGGGATGATTGCCTGATTACTAAAATACACCGTATTTACGCTAAAAGTGCTCTATTTTCGCTGAAAACGCTAAATCATAGAGATAAGGCTAAGTATTTGTGACACTCATATCTTGCTGTGTGTTTATCCGTTTGGAGCGTATTATATCTCGTTGGAAAGATAGATCGGAGCTCTAAAGCTATTGTTCTAAATTCATTTACAATGCATTAATTAAAAGTTACAGATTCACCATATATTCAAAAATGTTTCTGATTTCACTCCGAACTCGTGTAGAATTTGATGCAATCATATGTTGCTCTATTTTATGCCGTTTAAAGCGTTTAATATCTCGTTGGAAAGATCATACCGAGTTCTAAAACTTTTATTCAGGCGCTGGTTTCAAAATATAAAGGGATGATTGCCTAATTACTAAAATACACTGTATTTACGCTAAAAGTGCTGTATTTTCGTTGAAAACGCTAAATCATAGAGATAAGGCTGAGTAT
>CAMAPE010000015.1:1702500-1795000 GCA_945859875.1 Cuscuta europaea | reverse complement strand
TCCTTCCTTGGGATGCCCCTTTTTGATGTTTTGGTCAATACGTTGATGTACATAAACACTTTGGATATATATATATTTACAGTTTATCCAAAAATAGAACTCGGTAAGATCTTTCCAACGAGATACTAAACGCGTTCAACGGCACAAAATAGAGCAAGATATGATCACATCAAATTCTACACGAGTTCGGAGTGAAATCAGAAACATTTGTGAGTATATCGTTAATCTGTAACTTTTAATTAATGCATTGTAAATGAAGTTGGAACAATAGCTTTAGAGCTCCGATCAATCTTTCCAACGAGATATAATACGCTCCAAACGGGTAAACACACAGCAAGATATGAGTGTCACAAATACTTAGCCTTATCCCTATGATTTAGCGTTTTAAGCGAAAATAGAGCACTTTTAGTGTAAATTTCTGATTTCACTCCGAACTCGTGTAGAATTTGATGCGATCATATCTTGCTCTATTTTGTGCCGTTGAAAGCGTTTAATATCTCGTTGGAAAGATCTTACCGAGTTCTAAAACTTGTCTTCAGGCGCTGGTTTCAATTTTTTTTGGATGAAAGGTAATTGTATTAACACCCAAGAAAATAACATCATACAATGTGTCCAAGAAATCAAGACCAACAATCTAAGCTAGAAAAGACTAACCTAGATGTAAACATCCCAAACAATCAACATTTGTAAAATAACGGGACATGCCCCGATAGAAAAACAGCTCAAAGTCATCATGATGAAATCAAAGGAATAAATCCTTAAACGCACCATCTCTACTAGTCAACGTTATTGTCCCATCCTTATACACCCTCTTTTTCATGGTATAGCGGACTGGTGGTTTGGGAGGTTGCAAGGGCATGTTAGTTCTCAAGGAGGAGGGGGGTATGGAAGCATCCAGAGCAGGTTCCGTTTCCGGTACATCCCTGATCATCTCCACCCCAGCAGCCCCTAACTCTTGTGCCAAATCCGTCTCCGCCACCAGTTCGTTAGCCAATTCAGCCCGGGTATCATCTCCAGCCCCATCAACCTTATCTGTGATGTCATCTAATTTTTCCAACTCAAAACCCTCAAGTTCCACCTCCTTAGGTTCCGCAACCTTGGTCCCGTTGAAAACCACTTCAGTAGTAGGACATACTTCCACCTCACTTCCATCTGTTTTCTTCCCTTCCTTCTCCTGTAGGTCATTTTTTATTTCATCCACCTCATGAAGCTTTTTGCAAATAAATGGATTGTGCCCATATTTTTTGCAATGAAAACAAAAATTAGGAAATGTCTCATAAACCACCGATTGTTCGATTACCTTGCGGGAATGTAGTCGGATAGGAAAAGAAAGCATGGGCGGTTTCGACGCATCCACTTCAATAAGCACTCTAGCAAAATAATGGTTGCTCCTTTCCTGGGTGACCAAGTCCGTTGTTAATGGCATCCCAACCATAGAGGCTACTTCACTCATGGCCTCTTTATTCCAAAGTTTCATCGGTAGGCGTGGGAATTTAACCCAAATCGGCACTTTAAGGAATTCTTCGTCATCAAAAGTGAAGTCTTCCGATAGAACCTTCAACATGAGTAGCTTTCCAAAGATGGTATAGGGTCCCTCATTTAACACTTTCATTCTGTCTGTTTCAGTTTGGAACCTAAAAATCACCCAACCCTTATCGTGGCTCCTGATTTGGCATTTGACTCCCCATTTAGATTTCAGTTCGTATATAGCTTTTAGGCCAGGGAATCGACCTGTGAAGTAACCAACAAGACAATATCCCCACATCTCAACCATGGATGGCAAAGCTCTATCAGAAAAGTCCAAAGTATTACCTTTAGGGGGGACAAAATTCAGCTTGATCCCATGAGATGGGGCTCGGTTATCCTTGAAGAGTGTAGTCCATGGCTGCTTAACCAATTCTGCAGTAGTAGTTACACGGTCATTTTTTTCAGTAGCAGTAGGACTCACAGTATTCCCAACATTCTCTGTAGAAGCAGTGGTCTGGACAGGAAGTTTAGCAGCACATCCACTCTCCAGCTTCGGTGTATCAGCATTAAGAGCAGGTTGCAAAAACACAGGGGGACCTGCGTTTGTTTTGGTCACAGGAAGACCTGCATTAGAAACCGCAGCAGTAGTAAAGGCAGGGTGACCTGCGTTTTTCCGAGTAGAGGGTTGAGACCCCGCATCAGGCATCAGGTTCAAGTCAGGGTTGAGATCCCTGTTATTGTTCAGAACATTCGTTTTTGTTGCACTGACCGTCCTTTGCACGCAGTTCCCAGAGCTCGCAGTGGAGGATTCCCCAGTCTGAGGTTTGACCGTGCAGCCAAAATTCAGGATTTCAGCGTTTAGGGCAGGGAAGTCGTCATCCCCAGCTTCCAAAATGGAGAACCTGGAACTCGATCTAGTTGCTCTGCCCGTAGGTGTCTGTCCAGCAACCTTGTTGTTTTTCCCCATTACAGTAGCGTATTACAGCGAGACGGACACAGAGCACAGAAACTTTGTAACTTGTTAACTAAAATAGACCGGCTAACCAGGCACGAAACGTATAACAAGCTCAGAAACGAACAGAGCTTTGAAAAATTCGATTTTGCAAGCGCTAAATCCCCAAAATTAAACCTAAAATTTCAGATCGTTTCTTGACAATATCTCCCAGCGACGCTATTCCAATCCAAAATCCAAGGTCGAATCTGGATTTAGAATCAAATTTCAGTTAAGAAGATGAACCTGCGACCTGCGGATACCTTGTAACCATCGCGCCGTACAAATGGACGAGCGTAGAAACACCTTGGGCGAAAATCGCCGGAGAGAGAAGCTCCCAGTCGCTCTTGGGCGCTTCGGGCTCAGGCGCTGGTTTCAAAATATCAAGGGATGATTGCCTAATTACTAAAATACACTGTATTTACTCTAACAGTGCTCTATTTTCACTGAAAACGCTAAATCATAGAGATAAGGCTAAGTATTTGTGACACTCATATCTTGTTGTGTGTTTATTCATTTGGAGCGTATTATATATCGTTGGAAAGATAGATCGGAGCTCTTAAGATATTGTTCCAACTTCATTTACAATGCATTAATTAAAAGTTACAGATTAACCATATATTCACAAATGTTTCGTGCGAAATATAGTCCCAAATACTTTGCCTTATCTTTATGATTTAGCATTTTCAGCAAAAATAGAGCACTTTTAGCGTAAATACGGTGTATTTTAGTAATCAGGCAATCATCCCTTGATATTTTCAAACCAGCTTTCGAAGACAAGTTTTAGAACTCGGTAAGATCTTTCCAACGAGATATTAAACAATTTCAACAGCACAAAATTGAGCAAGATATGATCGCATCATATTCTACACGAGTTCGGAGTGAAATCAGAAACATTTGTGAATATATGGTTAATCTGTAACTTTTAATTAATGCATTGTAAATCAAAGGTTAAACAATATCCTTAGAGCTACGATCTATGTTTCCAACGAGATATAATACACTCCAAATGGATAAACACACAGCAAGATATAAGTGTCCCAAATACTTGGCCTTATCTCTATGATTTAGCGTTTTCAGCGAAAATAGAGCACTTTAAGTGTAAATACAGTGTATTTTAGTAATTAGGCAATCATTCCTTGATATTTTGAAACCAAGGCCTGATGACAAGTTTTAGAAATTGGTAAGATCTTTCCAAAGATATTAAACGATTTTAAAGGCAAAAAATAGAGCAAGATATGATCGCATCAAATTCTACACGAGTTCGGAGTGAAATCAGAAACTTTTGTGAATATATGGTTAATCTGTAACTTTTAAATAATGCATTGTAAATGAAATTGGAAGAATAGCTTTAGAGCTCCGATCTATCTTTCCAACGAGATATAATACGCTCCAAACGGATAAACAAACAGACAGATATGAGTGTCACAAATACTTAGCCTTATCTCTATGATTTAGCGTTTTCAGCGAATATAGAGGACGTTTAGCGTAAATACAGTGTATTTTAGTAATTAGGCAATAATCCCTTGATATTTTGAAACCAGCGCCTAAAGAGAAGTTTTAGAACTCGGAAAGATCTTTCCAACGAGATATTAAAGGCTTTCAACGGCACACATTAGAGCAAGATATGATCGTATAAAATTCTACACGACTTCGGAGTGAAATCAGAAACATTTGTGAATATATGGTTAATCTGTAACTTTTAATTAATGCATTGTAAATGAAGTTGGAACAATAGCTTTAGAGCTCCGATCTATCTTTCCAACGAGATATAATAAGCTCCAAACGGATAAACACACAGCAAGATACGAGTGTCACAAACACTTAGTCTTATCTCTATGATTTATCGTTTTCAGAGAAAATAGAGCACTTTTAGCGTAAATACAGTGTATTTTAGTGATTAGGCAGTCATCCCTTGATTGTTTGAAACCAGCGCCTGAAGCCAAGTTTTAGAACTCATTAAGATCTTTCCAACGAGATATTATACGCTTTCAACGGCACAAAATAGAGCTAGATATGATCGCATCAAATTCTACACGAGTTCAGAGTGAAATCAGAAACATTTGTGAATATATGGTTAATCTGTAACTTTTAATGAATGCAATGTAAATGAAGTTGGAACAATATCTTTAGATCTCCGATCTATCTTTCTAACGAGATATAATACGCTCCAAACGGATAAACACACAGCAAGATATGAGTGTCACAAATACTTTGCCTTATCTCTAAGATTTAACGTTTTCAGCGTAAATAGAGCACTTTTAGCGTAAATACAGTGTAGTTTAGTAATTAGATAATCATCCCTTGATATTTTGAAACCAGCGCCTGAAGACAAGTTTTAGAACTCGTTAAGATCTTTCCAACGAGATATTAAACGCTTTTGACGGCACAAAATAGAGCAAGATATGATCGCATCAAATTCTACACGAGTTCGGAGTGAAATCAGAAACTTTTGTGAATATCTGGTTAATCTGTAACTTTTAATTAATGAATTGCAAATGAAGTTGGAACAATAGATTTAGAGATCCGATATATCTTTCCAACGAGATATAATACGCTCCAAACGGATAAACCCACAGCAAGATATGAGTGTCACAAATGCTTAGCCTAATCTCTATGATTTAGCGTTTTCAGCGAAAATAGAGCACTTTTAGCGTAAATACAGTGTATTTTAGTAATCAGCTAATCATCCCTTGATATTTTGAAACCAGCGCCTGAATACAAGTTTTAGAACTCGTTAAGAGCTTTCCAACGAGATATTAAACGCTTTCAACGGCACAAAATAGAGCAAGATATGATCGCATCAAATTCTACACGAGTTCGGAGTAAAATCAGAAACATTTGTGAATATATGGTTAATCTGTAACTTTTAATTAATTCATTGTAAATGAAGTTGGAACAATAGCTTTATAGCTCCGCTCTATCTTTCCAACGATATATAATACGCCCCAAACGGATAAACACACAGCAGGATATGAGTGTCACAAATACTTAGCCTTATCTCTATGATTTAGCGTTTTCAGCTAAAATAGAGCACTTTTAGCGTAAATACAGTGTATTTAAGTAATTAGGGAATCATCCCTTGATATTTTGAAACCAGCGCCTGAAGACAAGTTTTAGAACTCGGTATGGTCTTTCAAACGAGATATTAAACGCTTTCAATGGCACAAAATAGAGCAAGATATGATCGCATCAAATTCTACACGAGTTCGGAGTGAAATCAGAAACATTTGTGAATATATGGTTAATCTGTAACTTTTAATTAAGGCATTGTAAATGAAGTTGGAACACTAGCTTTAGAGCTCCGATCAATCTTTCCAACGAGATATAATACGATCCAAACGGATAAACACAGAGCAAGATATGAGTGTCACAAATACTTAGCCTTATCTCTATGATTTAGCGTTTTTAGCGAAAATAGAGAACCTTTAGCGTAAATACAGTGTATTTTAGTAATTAGCCAATCATACCTTGATATTTTGAAACCAGCACCTGAAGACAAGTTTTAGAACTCGGTAAGATCTTTCCATCGAGATATTAAACGCTTTCAACGGCACAAAATAGAGCAAGATATGATCGCATCAAATTCTACACGAGTTCGGAGTAAAATCAGAAACATTTGTGAATATATGGTTAATCTGTAACTTTTAATTAATGCATTGTAAATGATGTTGGAACAAAAGCTTTAGAGCTCCGATCTATCCTTCCAACGAGATATAATACGCTCCAAACGGATAAACACACAGCAAGATATGAGTGTCACAAATACTTAGCCTTATCTCTATGATTCAGCGTTTTCAGAGAAAATAGAGCACTTTTAGCGTAAATACAGTGTATTTTAGTAATTAGGCAATCATCCCTTGATATTCTGAAACAAGAGCCTGAAGACAAGTTTTAGAAATCGGTAAGATCTTTCCAACGAGATATTAAACGCTTTCAACGGCACAATATAGAGCATGATATGATCGCATCACATTCTACACGAGTTCGGAGTGAAATCCGAAACATTTGTGAATATATGGTTAATCTGTAACTTTTAATTAATGCATTGTAAATGAAGTTGGAACAATAGCTTTAGATCTCCGATGTATCTTTCCAACGAGATATAATACGCTCCAAACGGATAAACACACAGCTATATATGAGTGTCACAAATACTAAGCCTTATCTCTATGATTTAGCGTTTTAAGCGAAAATAGAGCACTTTTAACGTAAATGCAGTGTATTATATTAATTAGGCAATCATCCCTTGATATATTGAAACCAGTGCCTGAATAAAAGTTTTAGAACAAGGTAAGATCTTTCCAACGAGATATTAAACGCATTCAACGGCACAAAATAGAGTAAGATATGATTGCATAAAATTCTACACGAGTTCGAAGTGAAATCAGAAACATTTGTTAATATATGGTTAATCTGTAACTTTTAAATAATGCATTGTAAATGAAGTTGGAACAATAGCTTTAGATCTCCGATCTATCTTTCCAACGAGATATAATACGCTCCAAACGGATAAACTCACAGCAAGATATGAGTGTCACAAATACCTAGCCTTATCTCTATGATTTAGCGTTTTCAGCGAAAATAGATCACTTTTAGCGTAAATACAGTGTATTTTAGTAATTAGGCTATCATTCCTTTATATTTTGAAACCAGCGTCTGAAGACAAGTTTTAGAACTCGGTAAGTTGTTTCCAACGAGATATTAAACGCTTTCAACGGCATAAAATAGAGCAAGATATGATCGCATCAAATTCTACACGAGTTCGGAGTGAACTCGGAAACATTTGTGAATATATGCTTCATCTGTAACTTTTAATTAATGCATTGTAAATGAAGTTGGAACAATAGCTTTAGGGCTCCGATCTATCTTTCCAACGAGATATAATACGCTCCAAACGGATAAACACACAGAGAGATATGAGTGTAACAAATACATAGCCTTATCTCTATGATTTAGCGTTTTCTGCGAAAATAGAGCACTTTTAGCGTAAATACAGTGTATTTTAGTAATTAGGCAATCATCCCTTGATATTTTCAAACCGGAGCCTGAAGACAAACTTTAGAACTCGGTAAGATCTTTGCAACGAGATATTAAACGCTTTCAACGGCACAAATTAGAGAAAGATATGATCGCATCGAACTCTACATGAGTTCGGAGTGAAATCAGAAAGATTTGTGAATATATGGTTAATATGTAACTTTTAATTACTGCATTGTAAATGATGTTGGAACAAAAGCTTTAGAGCTCCGATCTATCCTTCCAACGAGATATAATACGCTCCAAACGGATAAACACACAGCAAGATATGAGTGTCACAAATACTTAGCCTTATCTCTATGATTCAGCGTTTTCAGCGAAAATAGAGCACTTTTAGCGTAAATTCAGTGTATTTTAGTAATTAGGCAATCATCCCTTGATATTCTGAAACAAGAGCCTGAAGACAAGTTTTAGAACTCGGTAAGATCTTTCC
Organism: Cuscuta europaea; assembly: GCA_945859875.1. Lineage (NCBI taxonomy): Eukaryota > Viridiplantae > Streptophyta > Magnoliopsida > Solanales > Convolvulaceae > Cuscuta > Cuscuta europaea. The sequence continues at coordinate 1,787,069 of CAMAPE010000015.1, read as the reverse complement.
AACGAGATATTAAACGCTTTCAACGGCAAAATATAGAGCATGATATGATCGCATCACATTCTACACGAGTTCGGAGTGAAATCCAAAACATTTGTGAATATATGGTTAATCTGTAACTTTTAATTAATGCATTGTAAATGAAGTTGGAACAATAGCTTTAGATCTCCGATCTATCTTTCCAACGAGATATAATACGCTCCAAACGGATAAACACACAGCTAGATATGAGTGTTACAAATACTTAGCCTTATCTCTATGATTTAGCGTTTTATGCGAAAATAGAGCACTTTTAACGTAAATGAAGTGTATTATATTAATTAGGCAATCATCCCTTGATAAATCATAGAGATAAGGCTAAGTATTTGTGACACTCATATCTTGCTGTGTGTTTATCCGTTTGGAGCGTATTATATCTCTTTGGAATGATAGATCGGAGCTCTAAAGATATTGTTCCAACTTCATTTACAATGCATTAATTAAAAGTTACATATTAACGATATATTCACGAATCTTTCTGATTTCACTCCGAACTCGTGTAGAATTCGATGCGATCATATCTTGCTCTATTTTGTGCCGTTGAAAGCGTTTAATATCTCGTTGCAAAGATCTTACCGAGTTCTAAAGTTTGTCTTCAGGCACCGGTTTCAAAATATCAAGGGATGATTGCTTAATTACTAAAATACACTGTATTTACGCTAAAAATGCTCTATTTTCGCAGAAAACGCTAAATCATAGAGATAAGGCTATGTATTTGTTACACTCATATCTATCTGTGTGTTTATCCGTTTGGAGCGTATTATATCTCGTTGGAAAGATAGATCGGAGCACTAAAGCTATTGTTCCAACTTCATTTACAATGCATTAATTAAAAGTTACAGATGAAGCATATATTCACAAATGTTACTGAGTTCACTCGAAACTCGTGTAGAATTTGATGCGATCATATCTTGCTCTATTTTGTGCCGTTGAAAGCGTTTAATATCTCGTTGGAAACATCTTACCGAGTTATAAAACTTGTCTTCAGACGCTGGTTTTAAAATATCAAGGATTGATTGCCTAATTACTAAAATACACTGTATTTACGCTAAAAGTGATCTATTTTCGCTGGAAACGCTAAATCATAGAGATAAGGCTAAGTATTTGTGACACTCATATCTTGCTGTGTGTTTATCCGTTTGGAGCGTATTATATCTCGTTGGAAAGATAGATCGGAGATCGAAAGCTATTGTTCCAACTTCATTTACAATGCATTATTTAAAAGTTACAGATTAACCATATATTAACAAATGTTTCTGATTTCACTTCGAACTCGTGTAGAATTTTATGCGATCATATCTTGCTCTATTTTGTGCCGTTGAATGCGTTTAATATCTCGTTGGAAAGATCTTACCTAGTTCTAAAACTTGTCTTCAGGCACTGGTTTCAATATATCAAGGGATGATTGCCTAATTAATAAAATACACTGCATTTACGTTAAAAGTGCTCTATTTTTGCTGAAAACGCTAAATCATAGAGATAAGGCTAAGTATTTGTGACACTCATATCTTGCTGTGTGTTTATCCGTTTGGAGCGTATTATATCTCGTTGGAAAGATAGATCGGAGCTCTAAAGCTTTTGTTCCAACTTCATTTACAATGCATTAATTAAAAGTTACACATTAACCATATATTCACAATTGTTTCTTATTTTACTCCGAACTCGTGTAGAATTTGATGCGATCATATCGTGCTCTATTTTGTGCCGTTGAAAGCGTTTAATATCTCGATGGAAAGATCCTACCGTGTTCTCAAACTTGTCTTCAGGCGCTGGTTTCAAAATATCAAGGGATGATTGCCTAGTTACTAAAATACACTCTATTTTCTCTAAAAGTGCTCTATTTTAGCTAAAAACGCTAAATCATAGAGATAAGGCAAAGTATTTGTGACACTCATATCCTGCTGGGTGTTTATCCGTTTGGGGCGTATTATATCTCGTTGGAAAGATAGATCGGAGCTCTGAAGCTATTGTTCAAACTTTATTTACAATGAATTAATTAAAAGTTACAGATTAACCATATATTCACAAATGTTTCTGATTTTACTCCGAACTCGTGTAGAATTTGATGCGATTATATCTTGCTCTATTTTGTGCCGTTGAAAGCGTTCAATATCTCGTTGGAAAGTTCATTACGAGTTCTAAAGTTTGTCTTCGGGCTCCGGTTTCAAAATATAAAGGGATGATTGCCTAATTACTAAAATACACTGTATTTACGCTAAAAGTGCTCTATTTTCGCTGAAAACCATAAATCATAGAGATAGGCTAAGTATTTGTGACACTCATATCTTGCTGTGTGTTTATCCGTTTGGAGCGTATTATATCTATTTGGTAAGATAGATCGGAGCTCTAAAGATATTGTTCCAACTTCATTTACAATGCATTAAGTAAAAGTTACGGATTAACCATATATTCACAAATGTTTCTGATTTCACTCCGAACTCGTGTAGAATTTTATGTGATCATATCTTGCTCTATTTTGTGCCGTTGAAAGCGTTTAATATCTCGTTGGAAGGATCTTACCGAGTTCTAAAGCTTGTCTTCAGGAGCTGGTTTCAAAATATCAAGGGATGATTGCCTAATTACTTAAATACACTGTATTTACGCTAAAAGAGCTCTATTTTCGCTGAAAACGCTAAATCATAGAGATAAGGCTATGTACTTGTGACACTCATATCTTGCAGTGTGTTTATCCGTTTGGATCGTATTATATCTCGTTGTAAAGATAGATCAGAGCTCTAAATCTATTTTTCCAACTTCATTTACAATGCATTAATTAAAAGTTACAGATTAACCATATGTTCACAAATGTTTCTTATTTCACTCCGAACTCGTGCAGAATTTTATGCGATCATATCTTGGTCTATTTTGTGCCGTTGAAAGCGTTTAATATCTCGTTGGAAAGCTCTTATAGAGTTCTAAAACATGTCTTCAGGCGCTGGTTTCAAAATATCAAGGGATGATTGCCTAATTACTAAAATACACTTTATTTACGCTAAAAGTGCTCTATTTTTGCTGAAAACGCTAAATCATAGAGAAAAGGCTAACTATTTGTGACACTCATATCTTGCTGTGTGTTTATCCGTTTGGAGCGTATTATATCTCGTTGGAAAGATAGATCGGAGCTCTAAATCTATTGTTCCAACTTCATTTACAATGCATTAATTTAAAGTTACAGAGTAACCATATATTCACAAATGTTTCTGATTTCACTCCGAACTCGCGTAGAACTTGATGCGATCATATCTTGCTCTATTTAATGCCGTTGAAAGCGTTTAATATCTCGTTGGAAAGATCATACCGAGTTGTAAAACGTGTCTTCAGGCGCTGGTTTCAAGATATCAAAGGATGATTGCCTAGTTACTAAAATACACTGTATTTACGCAAAACGTGCTCTATTTTCGCTGAAAACGCTAAATCATAGAGATAAGGCTAAGTATTTGTGACACTCATATCTTGCTGTGTGTTTATACGTTTGGAGCGTATTATATCTCGTTGGAAAGATAGATCGGAGCTCTAAAGCTATTGTTCCAACTTCATTTACAATTCATTAATTAAAAGTTACAGATTAACCAGATATTCACAAATGTTTCTGATATCACTCCGAACTCGTGTAGAATTTGATGCGATCATATCTTGCTCTATTTTGTGCCGTTGAAAGCGTTTAATATCTCATTGGAAAGATCTTACCGAATTCTAAAACATGTCTTTAGGCGCTGGTTTCAAAATATCAAGGGATGATTTCCTAATTACTAAAATACACTGTATTTACGCTAACAGTGCTCTATTTTCGCTGAAAACGCTAAATCATAGAGATAAGGCTAAGTATTTGTGACACTCATATCTTGCTGTGTGTTTAACCGTTTGGAGCGTAGTAATTATCCCTTGATACTTTGAAACCAGCGCCTGAAGACAAGTTTGCTGTGTATTTTAGTAATTAGGCAATCATCCCTTGATATTTTGAAACCAGCGCCTGAAGACAAGTTTTAGAACTCGGTAAGATCTTTCCAACGAGATAATAAACGCTTTCAACGGCACAATAGAGCAAGATATGATCGCATTAAATTCTACACGAGTTCGGAATGAAATCAGAAACATTTGTGAATATATCGTTAATCTGTAAAGTTTAATTAATGCATTGTAAATGAAGTTGGAACAATAGCTTTAGGTTGTTTTTACTTGGACTGTAGTTGTTCAAGGGTTGTAAAGTTTATCCCAAGCTATTGTTCAAGGGATGATTGCCTAATTACTAAAATACACAGCAAACTTGTCTTCAGGCGCTGGTTTCAAAGTATCAAGGGATAATTACTACGCTCCAAACGGTTAAACACACAGCAAGATATAAGTGTCACAAATACTTAGCCTTATCTCTATGATTTAGCGTTTTCAGGGAAAATAGAGCATTGTTAGCGTAAATACAGTGTATTTTAGTAATTAGGCAATCATCCCTTGATATTTTGAAACCAGCGCCTGAAGACATGTTTTAGAACTCGATAAGATCTTTCCAACGAGATATTAAACGCTTTCAACGGCACAAAATAGAGCAAGATATGATTGCATCAAATTCTACACGAGTTCGGAGTGAAATCAGAAACATTTGTGAATATCTGGTTATTCTGTAACTTTTAATTAATGCATTCTAAATGAAGTTGGAACAATAGCTTTAGAGCTCCGATCTATCTTTCCATTGAGATATAATACGCTCCAAACGGAGAAACCCACAGCAAGATATGAGTGTCACAAATACTTAGCCTAATCTCTATGATTTAGCGTTTTCAGCGAAAATAGAGCACTTTTAGCGTAAATACAGTGTATTTTAGTAATCAGGCAATCATCCCTTTATATTTTGAAACCATCGCCTTAAGACAAGTTTTAGAACTCGGTAAGATCTTTCCAACGAGATATTAAACGCTTTCAACGGCACAAAATAGAGCAAGATATGATCGCATCAAATTCTACACGAGTTAGGAGTGAAATCAGAAACATTTGTGAATATATGGTTAATCTGTAACTTTTAATTAATGCATTGTAAATGAAGTTGAAAAAATAGCTTTATAGCTCCGATCTATCTTTCCAACGAGATATAATACGCCCCAAACGAATAAACACACAGCAGGATATGAGTGTCACAAATACTTAGCCTTATCTCTATGATTTAGCGTTTTCAGCTAAAATAGAGCACTTTTAGCGTAAATACAGTGTATTTTAATAATTATGCAATCATCCCTTGATATTCTGAAACCAGAGCCTGAAGACAAGTGTTAGAACTCGGTAAGATCTTTCCAACGAGATATGAAACGCTTTCAACGGCACAAAATAGAGCATGATATGATCGCATCACATTCTACACGAGTTCGGAGTGAAATCAGAAACATTTGGGAATATATGGTTAATCTGTAACTCTTAATTAATGCATTGTAAATGAAGTTGGAACAATAAATTTAGAGCTCCGATCTATCTTTCTAACGATATATAATACGCTCCAAACGGATAAACACACAGAAAGATATCAGTGTCACAAATACTTAGCCTTATCTCTATGATTTAGCGTTTTCAGCGAAAATATTGCACTTTCTGCGAAAATACAGTGTATTTTAGTAATTAGGCAATCATCCCTTGATATTATGAAACCAGCGCCTGAAGAAAAGTTTTAGAACTCGGTAAGATCTTTCCAACGAGGTATTAAACGCTTTCAATGGCACAAATTAGAGCATGATATGATCGCATCACATTCTACACGAGTTCGGAGTGAAATCAGAAACATTTGTGAATATATGGGTAATCTGTAACTTTTAATTAATGCATTGTAAATGAAGTTTGAACAATAGCTTTAGATCTCCGATCTACCTTTCCAACGAGATATAATACTCTCCAAATGGATAAACACACAGCAAGATATGAGTGTCACAAATACTTAGCCTTATCTGTATGATTTAGCGTTTTCAGCGAAAATAGAGCACTTTTAGCGTAAATACTGTGTATTTCAGTAATTAGGCAATCATCCCTTGATACTTTGAAACCCGCGCCTGAAGACAAATTTTAAAACTCGGTAAGATCTTTCCAACGAGATATTAAAAGCTTTCAACGGCACAAAATAGAGCAAGATGTGATCGCCTCAAATTTAACACGAGTTCGGAGTGAAATCGGAAACATTTGTGAATATTGGTTAATATGTAACTTTTAATTAATGCATTGTAAATGAAGTTGAAACAATAGCTTCAGAGCTCCGATCTATCTTTCCAACGAGATATAATACGATCCAAACGGATAAACACACAGCAAGATATGAGTGACACAAATACTTAGCCTTATCTCAATAATTTAGCGTTTTCAGCGAAAATAGGGCACTTTTAGCGTAAATACAGTGCATTTTAGTAATTAGGCAATCATCCCTTGATATTTTGAAACCAGCGCCTGAAGAAAATTTCTAGAACTCGGTAAGATCTTTCCAACGAGATATTAAACGCTTTCAGCGGCACAAAATAGAGCAAGATATGATCGCATCAAATTCTACACGAGTTAGGAGTGAAATCAGAAACATTTGTGAATATATGGTTAATCTGTAACTTTTATTTAATTCATTGTAAATGAAGTTGGAACAATAACTTTAGATCTCCGATCTATCTTTCCAACTAGATATAATACGATCCAATCAGATAAACACACAGCAAGATATGAGTGTCACAAATACTTAGCCTTATCTCTATGATTTAGCGTTTTCAGCAAAAATAGAGCACTTTTAGCGTAAATACAGTGTATTTTAGTAATTAGGCAATCATCCCTTGATATTTTAAAACCAGCGCCTGAAGACAAGTTTTAGAACTCGAAAAAGATCTTTCCCACGAGATATTAAACGCTTTCAACGGCACAAAATAGAGCAAGATATGATCGCATCAAATTCTACACGAGTTCGGAGTGAAATCAGAAACATTTGTGAATATATGGTTAATTTGTAACTTTTAATTAATGCATTGTAAATGAATTTGGAACAATTGCTTTAGATCTCCGATCTATCTTTCCAACGAGATATAATACGCTCCAAACGGATAAACACACAACAAGATATGAGTGTCACAGATACTTAGCCTTATCTCTATGATTTAGCGTTTTCAGCGAAAATAGAGCACTTTTAGCGTAAATACATTGTATTTTAGTAATTAGGCAATCATCCATTGATATTTTGAAACCAGCGCCTGAAGACAAGTTTTAGAACTCGGTAAGATCTTTCCATCGAGATAGTAAACACTTTCAATGGCACAAAATAGAGCAAGATATGATCGCATCAAATTCTACACGAGTTCGGAGTGAAATCAGAAACATTTGTGAATATATGGTTAATCTGTAACTTTTAATTAATGCATTGTAAATGAAGTTGGAACAATTGCTTTAGAGCTCCGATCTATCTTTCCAACGAGATATAATACGCTCCAAACGGATAAACACACAACAAGATATGAGTGTCACAGATACTTAGCCTTATCTCTATGATTTAGCGTTTTCAGCGAAAATAGAGCACTTTTAGTGTAAATACGGAAATATTTGTAATAATAATAATAATAATAATAATAATAATAATAATATTAATAATAATAATAATAATAATAATAATAAAATAACAATAATAATACCCCTAATAATAATAATAATAGTAATAATGATGAGGATGATAATAATATTAATAATAATAATAATAATAGTAATAATAATAATAGTAATAATAATAATAGTAATAATAATAATAGTAATAATAATAATAGTTATTATAATAATAGTGGTAAAAATAATAATAATAATAATAATAATAATAATAATAATAATAATATTAATAATAATAATAATAATAATCATAATCATAAGAATAATAATAATAATAATAATAATAATAACAATAACAATAATCATAATAATAATAATAATAATAACCATAATAAAATTAATAATAATAATAATAATAATAATAATAGTAATACTAATAATAATAATAATAATAATAATAATAATAATAAAAATAATAATAATAATAATAATAATAATAATAATAATAATAATAATAATAATAATAATAATAATGATAATAATAATGATGATGATGATGATGATGATAATGATAATAATAATAATGCTAATAATGATAATGATAATAATGATAATGATAATAATAATAATGATTATAATAATAATGATAATAATAATAATAATAATGATAATAATAATAATGATAATAATAATAATAATAATGATAATAATAACAATGATAATAATAACAATGATAATAATAACAATGATAATAATAACAATGATAATAATAATAATAATAATAATAATAATAATAATAAAAATAATAATAATAATAAAAAGAATAATAATACCCCTAATAATAATAATAATAACAATAAAAATAATAATAATAATAATAATAATAATAATAATAAGAATAAAAATAAAAATAATAATAATAATAATAATAGTAATAATAATAATAATAATAATAATAGTTACAATAATAATAATAATAAAAATAATCTTACCGAGTTCTAAAACTTGTCTTCAGGCGCTGGTTTAAAAATATTAAGGGCTGATTGCCTAATTATTAAAATACATTGTATTTACGCTAAGGTTTCCTATAAAACTTAAGTTGGATCTAGTTTTAGTTTTTTATGTTCTCTTTTACTCTCTGTATCTTTCATTTGATTTCTCTTCTTGCGCTGCCCCTTTTATTTTTATGTATAATATCGTTCTTTAAAAAAAATTCCAAAAAAAACACTGTATTTACGCTAAAAGTGCTCTATTTTCGCTGAAAATGCTAAATCATAGAGATAGGGCTAAGTATTTGTGACACTCATATCTTGCTGAGTGTTTATCCGTTTGGAGCGTATTATATCTCGTTGGAAAGATAGATCGGAGCTCTAAAGCTATTGTTCACACTTCGTTTACAATGCATTAATTAAAAGTTACAGATTAACCATATATTCACATATGTTTCTGATTTCACTCTGAACTCGTGTTGAATTTGATGCGATCATATCTTGCTCTATTTTGTGCCATTGAAAACGTTTAATATCTCGTTGGAAAGATCTTACCGAGTTCTAAAACTTGTATTCAAGCGCGTGTTTCAAAGTATCAAGGGATGATTGACTAAGTACTAACATACACTGTATTTACGCTAAAAGTGCTCTATTTTCGCTGAAAACGCTGAATCATAGAGATAAGGATAAGTATTTGTGACACTCATATCTTGCTGTGTGTTTATCCGTTTGGAGCGTATTATATCTCGTTGGAAAGATAGATCGAATCTCTAAAGCTATTGTTGCATCTTCATTTACAATGCATTAATTAAAAGTTACAGATTAACCATATATTCACAAATGTTTCTGATTTCACTCCGAACTCGTGTAGAATTTGATGCGATCATATCTTGCTCTATTTTGTGCCGTTGAAAGCGTTTAATATCTCGTTGGAAAGATCTTACCGAGTTCTAAAACTTGTCTTCAGGCGCCGGTTTCAAAATATCAAGGGATGATTGCCTAATTACTAAAATACACTGCATTTACGCTAAAAGTGCTCTATTTTCGCTGAAAACGCTAAATCATTGAGATAAGGCTAAGTATTTGTGACACTCATATCTTGCTGAGTGTTTATCCGTTTGGAGCGTATTATATATCGTTGGAAAGATAGATCGGATCTCTAAAGCTATTGTTCACACTTCATTTACAATGCATTAATTAAAAGTTACAGATTAACCATATATTCACATATGTTTCTGATTTCACTCTGAACTCGTGTAGAATTTGATGCGATCATATCTTGCTCTATTTTGTGCCGTTGAAAACGTTTAATATCTCGTTGGAAAGATCTAACCGAGTTCTAAAACTTGTATTCAAGCGCGCGTTTCAATGTATCAAGGGATGATTGAATAAGTACTAACATACACTGTATTTACGCTAAAAGTGCTCTATTTTCGCTGAAAACGCTAAATCATAGAGATAAGGCTAAGTATTTGTGACACTTATATCTTGCTGTGTGTTTATCCGTTTGGAGCGTATTATATCTCGTTGGAAAGATAGATCGGAACTCTAAAGCTATTGTTCCATCTTCATTTACAATGCATTAATTAAAAGTTACAGATTAACCATATATTCACAAATGTTTCTGATTTCACTCCGAACTCGTGTAGAATTTGATGCGAACATATCTTGCTCTATTGTGTGCCGTTGAAAGCGTTTAATATCTCGTTGGAATGATATTACCGAGTTCTAAAACTTGTCTTCAGTCGCTGGTTTCAAAACATCAAGGTATGATTACCTAATTAATAAAATACACTGTATTTACGCTAAAAGTGCTCTATTTTCGCTGAAAACGCTAAATCATAGAGATAAGGCTAAGTATTTGTGACACTCATATCTTGCTGTGTGTTTATCCGTTTGGAGCGTATTATATCTCGTTGGAAAGATAGATCGGAGCTCTAAAGCTATTGTTTCAACTTCATTTACAATGCATTATTTAAAAGTTACAGATTAACCATATATTAACAAATGTTTCTGATTTCACTCCGAACTCGTGTAGAATTTGATGCGATCATATCTTGCTCTATTTAGTGGCGTTGAAAGCGTTTAATATCTGGTTGGAAAGATCTTACGGAGTTCTAAAACTTGTCTTCAGGCACTGGTTTCAAAATATCAAGGGATGATTGCCTAATTACTAAAATACACTGTATTTACGCTAAAAGTGCTCTATTTTCACTGAAAACGCTAAATCATTGAGATAAGGCTAAGTATTTGTGACACTCATATCTTTCTGTGTGTTTATCCGTTTGGAGCGTATTATATCTCATTGGAAAGATAGATCTGAGATCTAAAGCTATTGTTCCAACTTCATTTACAATGCATTAAATTAAAGTTAGAGATTAACCATATATTCACAAATGTTTCTGATTTCACTCTGAACTCGTGTAGAATTTGATGCGATCATACCATTCTCTATTTTGTGCCGTTGAAAGCGTTTAATATCTCGTTGGAAAGATCTTACCGAGTTCTAAAACTTCTCTTTAGGCGCTGGTTTCAAAATATTAAGGGATGATTGTCTAATTACTAAAATACACTGTACTTAGGCTAAGGTTTCCTGTAAACCTTAAGTTGGATCTAGTTTTAGTTTTCAATATTCTCTTTTACTCTCTGTATCTTTCATTTTATTTCTCTTCTTAAACTGAACCTTTTATTTTTATGAATAAAATCGTTCTTTAAACAAAAATTAAAAAAAAAACACTTTATTTACGCTAAAAGTACTCTATTTTCGCTGAAAACGCTAAATCATAGAGATAAGGCTAAGTATTTTTTAAACTCATATCTTGCCGAGTGTTTATCCGTTTAGAGCGTAATATATCTCGTTGGAAAGATGGATCGGATCTCTAAATCTACTGTTCGGACTTCATTTACAATGCATTAATTAAAAGTTACACATTAGCCATATATTCACAAATGTTTCTGATTTCACTCCGAACTCGTGTAGAATTTGATGCGATCATATCTTGCTCTATTTTGTGCCGTTGAAAGCGTTTAATATCTCGATGGAAAGATCTTACCAAGTTCTAAAACTTGTCTTCAGGCGCTGGTTTCAAAATAGCAAGGCATGATTGCCAAATTACTGAAATACACCGTATTTACGCTAAAAGTGCTCTATTTTCGATGAAAACGCTAAATCATAGAGATAAGACTAAGTATTTGTGACACTCATATCTTGCTGTGTGTTTATCCGTTTGGAGCGTATTATATATCGTTGGAAAGATAGATCGGAGATCTAAAGCTATTGTTCACACTTCATTTATAATGCACTAATTAAAAGTTACAGATTAACCATATATTCACATATGTTTCGGATTTCACTCTGAACTCGTGTAGACTTTGATGCGACCATATCTTGCTCTATTTTGTGCCGTTGAAAACGTTTAATATCTCGTTGGAAAGATCTTACCGAGTTCTAAAACTTGTATTCAAGCGCGCGTTTCAAAGTATCAAGGGATGATTGCCTAAGTACTAACATACACTGTATTTACGCTAAAAGTGCTCTATTTTCGCTGAAAACGCTAAATCATAGAGATAAGGCTACGTATTTGTGACACTCATATCTTGCTGTGTGTTTATCCGTTTGGAGCGTATTATATCTCGTTGGAAAGATAGATCGGAGCTCTAAAGCTATTGTTCCATCTTCATTTACAATGCATTAATTAAAAGTTACAGATTAACCATATATTCACAAATGTTTCTGATTTCACTCCGAACTCGTGTAGAATTTGATGCGATCATATCTTGCTCTATTTTGTGCCGTTGAAAGTGTTTAATATCTCGTTGGAAATATATTACCGATTTCTAAAACTTGTCTTCAGGCGCTGGTTTCAAAACATCAAGGTATGATTACCTAATTAATAAAATACACTGTATTTACGCTAAAAGTGCTCTATTTTCGCTGAAAACGCTAAATCATAGAGATAAGGCTATGTATTTGTGACACTCATATCTTGCTGTGTGTTTATCCGTTTGAAGCGTATTATATCTAGTTGGAAAGATAGATCGGAGCTCTAAAGCTATTGTTTTAACTTCATTTACAATGCATTATTTAAAAGTTACAGATTTACCATATATTAACAAATGTTTCTGATTTCACTCCGAACTCGTGTAGAATTTGATGCGATCATATCTTGCTCTATTTAGTGGCGTTGAATGCGTTTAATATCTCGTTGGAAAGATCTTACCGAGTTCTAAAACTTGTCTTCAGGCGCTGGTTTCAAAATATCAAGGGATGATTGCCTAATTACTAAAATACACTGTATTTACGCTAAAAGTGCTCTATTTTCGCTGAAAACGCTAAATCATTGAGATAAGGCTAAGTATTTGTGACACTCATATCTTTCTGTGTGTTTATCCGTTTGAGCGTATTATATCTCATTGGAAAGATAGATCGGAGATCTAAAGCTATTGTTCCAACTTCATTTACAATGCATTAAATTAAAGTTACAGATTAACCATATATTCACAAATGTTTCTGATTTCACTCTGAACTCGTGTAGAATTTGATGCGATCATACCATTCTCTATTTTGTGCCGTTGAAAGCGTTTAATATCTCGTTGGAAAGATCTTACCGAGTTCTAAAACTTGTCTTCAGGCGCTGGTTTCAAAATATTAAGGGATGATTGCCTAATTACTAAAATACACTGTATTTAGGCTAAGGTTTCCTGTAAACCTTAAGTTGGATCTAGTTTTAGTTTTCAATATTCTCTTTTACTCTCTGTATCTTTCATTTATTATTTCTCTTCTTGAACTGAAACTTTTATTTTTATGAATAAAATCGTTCTTTAAAAAAAATTCAAAAAAAAACACTGTATTTACGCTAAAAGTGCTCTATTTTCGCTGAAAACGCTAAATCATAGAGATAAGGCTAAGTATTTTTGAAATGCATATCTTGCCGAGTGATTATCCGTTTAGAGCGTATTATATCTCGTTGGAAAGATGGATCGGATCTCTAAATCTACTGTTCGGACTTCATTTACAATGCATTAATTAAAAGTTACAGATTAGCCATATATTCACAAATGTTTCTGATTTCACTCCGAACTCGTGTAGAATTTGATGCGATCATATCTTGCTCTATTTTGTGCCGTTGAAAGCGTTTATTATCTCGATGGAAAGATCTTACCATGTTCTAAAACTTGTCTTCAGGCGCTGGTTTCAAAATAGCAAGGGATGATTGCCTAATTACTAAAATACACTGTATTTACGCTAAAAGTGCTCTATTTTCGCTGAAAACGCTAAATTATAGAGATAAGACTAAGTATTTGTGACACTCATATCTTGCTGTGTGTTTATCCGTTGGGAGCGTATTATATCTCGTTGGAAGGATAGATAGGAGCTCTAAAGCTATTGTTCCAACTTTGTTTACAATGCATTAATTAAAAGTTACAGATTAACCGTATATTCACAAATGTTTCTGATTTCACTCCGAACTCGTGTAGAATTTGAGGCGATCACATCTTGCTCTATTTTGTGCCGTTGAAAGCGTTTAATATCTCGTTGGAAGGATCTTACCGAGTTCTAAAACTTGTCTTCAGGCGCGGGTTTCAAAGTTTCAAGGGATGATTGCCTAATTACTGAAATACACTGTATTTACGCTAAAAATGCTCTATTTTCGCTGAAAACGCTAAATCATAGAGACAAGGCTAAGTATTTGTGACACTCGTATCCTGCTGTGTGTTTATCCGTTTGGAACTTATTATATCTCGTTGGAAAGATAGATCGGAGATCTAAAGCTATTGTTCCAACTTCATTTACAATGCATTAATTAAAAGTTACAGATTAACCATATATTCACAAATGTTTCAACCTTGTCTTCAAGACAAATTTTGAAATCAGAAACATTTGTTAATATATGATTAATCTGTAACTTTTAATTAATGCATTGTAAATGAAGTTGGAACAATAGCTTTAGAGCTCCGATCTGTCTTTCCAACGATATGTAATACGGTCCACATGGATAAACACACAGCAAGATATGAGTGTCACAAATACTTAGCCTTGTCTCTATGATTCAGCGTTTTCAGGGAAAATAGAGCACTTTTAGCGTAAATACAGTGTATTTTAGTAATTAGGCAATCATCCCTTGATATTCTGAAACCAGAGCCTGAAGTCAAGTTTTAGAACTCGGTAAGATCATTCCAACGAGATATTAAACGCTTTCAACAGCACAAAACAGAACATGATATGATCGCATCACATTCTACACGAGTTCGGAGTGAAATCAGAAACATTTGTGAATATATGGTTAATCTGTAATTTTTAATTAATGCATTGTAAATGAAGTTGGAACAATATCGTTAGATCTCCGATCTATCTTTCCAACGAGATAAAATACGATCCAAACGGATAAACACAAAGCAAGATATGAGTGTCACAAATACTTAGCCTTATCTCTATGATTTAGCGTTTTCAGCGAAATCAGAGCACTTTTAGCGTAAATACAGTGTATGTTAGTAATTAGGCAATCATCCCTTGATATTTTGAAACCAGCGCCTGAAAACAAGTTTTAGAACTCGGTAAGCGCTTTCCAACGAGATATTAAACGCTTTCAACGGCACAAAATAGAGCATGATATGATCGCATCAAATTCTACCCGAGTTTGGAGTGAAATCAGAAACATTTGTGAATATATGGTTAATCTGTAACTTTTAATTAATGCATTATAAATTAAGTTGGAACAATAGCTTTAGAGCTCCGATCTATCTTTCCAACGAGATATAATACGCTCGAAACGGATAAACACACAGCAAGATATGAGTGTCACAAGTACTTAGCCTTATCTCTATGATTTAGCGTTTTCAGCGAAAATAGAGCACTTTTAGCGTAAATACAGTGTATTTTAGTAATTAGGTAATCATCCCTTGATATTTTGAAACCGGAGCCTGAAGACAAATTTTATAACTCGTAAAGATCTTTCTAACGAGATATTAAACGCTTTCAACGGCACAAAATAGAGCAAGATATGATCGCATCAAATTCTACACGAGTTCGGAGTGAAATCAGAAACATTTGAGAATATATGGTTAATCCGCAACTTTTATTTAATGCATTGTAAATGAAGTTGGAACAATATCTTTAGAGCTCCAATCTATCTATCCAAAGAGATAATACGCTCTAAATGGATAAACACACAGCAAGATATGAGTGTCACAAATACTCAGCCTATCTCTATGATTTATCATTTTCAGCGAAAATAGAGTACTTTTAGCGTAAATACAGTGTATTTTAGTAATTAGGCAATCATCCCTTGATATTTTGAAACCGGAGCCTGAAGACAAATTTTAGAACTCGTAAAGAACTTTCCAACAACATATTAAACGCTTTCAACGGCACAAAATAAAGCAAGATATGATCGCATCAAATTTTACAGGAGTTCGAAGTGAAATCAGAAACATTTGTTAATATATGATTAATCTGTAACTTTTAATTAATGCATTGTAAATAAAGTTGGAACAATAGCTTTAGAGCTCCGATCTGTCTTTCCAACGATATGTAATACGGTCCACATGGATAAACACACAGCAAGATATGAGTGTCACAAATACTTGGCCTTGTCTCTATGATTCAGCGTTTTCAGAGAAAATAGAGCACTTTTATCGTAAATACAGTGTATTTTAGTAATTAGGGAATCATCCCTTGATATTCTGAAACCAGAGCCTGAAGTCAAGTTTTAGAACTCGGTAAGATCTTTACAACGAGATATTAAACGCTTTCAACAGCACAAAACAGAGCATGATATGATCACATCACATTCTACACGAGTTCGGAGTGAAATCAGAAACATTTGTGAATATATGGTTAATCTGTAATTTTTAATTAATGCATTGTAAATGAAGTTGGAACAATATCGTTAGATCTCCGATCTATCTTTCCAACGAGATAAAATACGATCCAAACGGATAAACACAAAGCAAGATATGAGTGTCACAAATACTTAGCCTTATCTCTATGATTTAGCGTTTTCAGCGAAATCAGAGCACTTTTAGCGTAAATACAGTGTATGTTAGTAATTAGGCAATAATCCCTTGATATTTTGAAACCAGCGCCTGAAAACAAGTTTTAGAACTCGGTAAGCGCTTTCCAACGAGATATTAAACGCTTTCAACGGCACAAAATAGAGCATGATATGATCGCATCAAATTCTACCCGAGTTTGGAGTGAAATCAGAAACATTTGTGAATATATGGTTAATCTGTAACTTTTAATTAATGCATTATAAATTAAGTTGGAACAATAGCTTTAGAGCTCCGATCTATCTTTCCAACGAGATATAATACGCTCGAAACGGATAAATACACAGCAAGATATGAGTGTCACAAGTACTTAGCCTTATCTCTATGATTTAGCGTTTTCAGCGAAAATAGAGCACTTTTAGCGTAAATACAGTGTATTTTAGTAATTAGGTAATCATCCCTTGATATTTTGAAACCGGAGCCTGAAGACAAATTTTATAACTCGTAAAGATCTTTCTAACGAGATATTAAACGCTTTCAACGGCACAAAATAGAGCAAGATATGATCGCATCAAATTCTACACGAGTTCGGAGTGAAATCAGAAACATTTGAGAATATATGGTTAATCCGCAACTTTTATTTAATGCATTGTAAATGAAGTTGGAACAATATCTTTAGAGCTCCGATCTATATATCCAAAGAGATATAATACGCTCAAACGGATAAACACAAAGCAAGATATGAGTGTCACAAATACTTAGCCTATCTCTATGATTTATCGTTTTCAGCGAAAATAGAGCACTTTTAGCGTAAATACAGTGTATCTTAGTAATTAGGCAATCATCCCTTGATATTTTGAAACCGGAGCCTGAAGACAAATTTTAGAACTCGTAAAGAACTTTCCAACGAGATATTAAACGCTTTCAACGGCACAAAATAGAGCAAGATATGATCGCATCAAATTCTACAGGATTTCGAAGTGAAATCAGAAACATTTGTTAATATATGGTTAATCTGTAACTTTTAATTAATGCATTGTAAATGAAGTTTGAACAATAGATTTAGAGCTCCGATCTATCTTTCCAACGATATGTAATACGGTCCAAACGGATAAACACACAGCAAGATATGAGTGTCACAAATACTTAGCTTTATCTCTATGATTCAGCGTTTTCAGCGAAAATAGAGCACTTTTAGCGTAAATACAGTGTATTTTAGTAATTAGGCAATCATCCCTTGATATTCTGAAACCAGAGCCTGAATTGAAGTTTTAGAACTCGGTAATATCTTTCCAACGAGATATTAAACGCTTTCAACGGCACAAAACAGAGCATGATATGATCGCATCACATTCTACACGAGTTCGGAGTGAAATCAGAAACATTTGTGAATATATAGTTAATCTGTAACTTTTAATTAATGCATTGTAAATGAAGTTGGAACAATAGCTTTAGATCTCCGATCTATCTTTTCAACGAGATATAAGACGATCCAAACGGATAAACACACAGCAAGATATGAGTGTCACAAATACTTAGCCTTATCTCTATGATTTAGCGTTTTCAGCGAAAATAGAGCACTTTTAGCGTAAATACAGTGTATGTTAGTAATTAGGCAATCATCCCTTTTTATTTTGAAACCAGCGCCTGAAGAAAAGTTTGAGAACTCGGTAAGATCTTTCCAACGAGATATTAAACGCTTTCAACAGCACAAAATAGAGCAATATATGATCGCATTTAATTTTACACGAGTTCGGAGTGAAATCAGAAACATTTGTGAATATATGGTTAATCTGTAACTTTTAAATAATGAATTGTAAATGAAGTTGGAACAATAGCTTTAGAGCTCCGATCTATCTTTCCAACGAGATATCATACGCCCAAAACGGATAAACACACAGCAGGATATGAGTGTCACAAATACTTAGCCTTATCTCTATGATTTAGCGTTTTCAGCGAAAATAGAGCACGTTTAGCGTAAATACAGTGTATTTTAGTAATTAGGCAATCATCCCTTGATATTTTGAATCTAGCGCCTGAAGACAAGTTTGAGAACTCGGTAAGGTCCTTCAAACGAGATATTAAACGCTTCTAACGGCACAAAATAGAGAAAGATATGATCGCATCAAATCTACACGAGTTCGGAGTGAAATCAGAAACATTTGTGAATATATGGTTAATCGGTACCTTTTAATTAATGCATTGTAAATGAAGTTGGAACAATATCTTTATAGCTCCGATCAATCTTTCCAACGAGATATAATACGATCCAATTGGATAAACACAGAGCAAGATATGAGTGTCACAAATACTTAGCCTTATCTCTATGATTTAGCGTTTTCAGCGAAAATAGAGCACTTTGAGCGTAAATACAGTATATTTTAGTAATTAGGCAATCATCCCTTGATATTCTGAAACCAGAGCCTGAAGACAAGTTTTAGAACTCGGTAAGATCTTTCTAACGAGATATTAAACGCTTTCAACGGCACAAAATAGAGCAAGATGTGATCGCCTCAAATTCTACACGAGTTCGGAGTGAAATCAGAAACATTTGTGAATATATGGTTAATCTGTAACTTTTAACTTTGAGAAACTAATGAAAACCAAGTTCGAGATGAGCATGATGGGCGAACTTAACTTCTTCTTAGGCCTGCAAGTAAGACAACTCTCTGATGGCATTTTCATCAATCAGTCCAAATACATTCTGGATATGCTAAAGAGATTCAACATAGAAGGCAAATCTTCCATGACGACCCCCATGTCCCCAAACAACAAACTGGACTCAGATCCCTCCGGGAAGCCAGTTCATGCTACGAATTACAGGGCCATCATTGGATCTTTGCTATATCTCACGTCAAGCAGGCCTGACATTGTTTTCTCCACATGCTTATGTGCTCGCTTTCAAGCAAATCCGAAGGAATCCCATCTGACAGCTGTACGACGAATTTTAAGATATCTCAAAGGCAAGGTGAATCTAGGCCTTTGGTATCCCAAGCATTCAGGCTTCGATCTAGTCGGATACTCGGATGCTGACTTTGCTGGTTGCCGGATGGACCGCAAAAGTACATCGGGAGCCGTCCAATTCTTGGGCGAGAAGCTAGTCTGCTGGTCTTCCAAAAAGAAAACTGTGTGTCAACATCTACAGCTGAGGCCGAATACGTCGCGGCTACTAGTTGTTGTTCACAAATATTATGGATGAAGACTCAGCTACAGGACTACGGTTACACATTCCGCCACATCCCGATCTACAGTGACTCTCAAAGCGCCATCGCCATCACAAGCAATCCAGTTCACCACTCCCGCACCAAACACATTGATCTGCGCTATCATTTTATCAAGGATCACGTGGAGAAAGGAGACATAGATATGTACTTTGTAAGCTCAGAGCTTCAACTGTCTGACTTGTTCACTAAGGCATTGGATGAAAAAAGATTCCAGTTCCTGGTCTCCAAGTTGGGCATGTTGAACCTCGAGCCTGTTTAATTTTTGTCTCCACTGGTCTGAAAAGTGTGTGTGTGTGTGGGACATGTAAAAAGTGTGTGTGAGTGTGATCTGTAAATAGTGTGTGTGTGTTGCATGTGTTGAGGGGGAGAAAACCAGAAAAATAACAAAAATAGTGTGTGTGCGTTGCATGTGTTGAGTGGGTGAAAACTCAAAAAGAACAAAAATAGTGTGTGTGCGTTGCATCTGTACATATTGTTCGTTGCATTGTTTTTTGGGGGGGGAGAAAATTTTCACTGTTTGAGGGGGAGCTAATTTTCACTGTTTAAGGGGGAGTTCTTTTTTCTGGTTTTGGGCCTCGAAAATTCTTAAAAGGGCATTGTGTGCCAGCCCAATCATTCGGGCTCAACTATTACGGAGCAGGTCCAAATTTTTTTTATCGCGTATATAAAACCTCGCGAAAAACCCTTCAGTCCATATTTCACTGTATTTTCGCAAGAATTTTTCGCAAACCAGAGCTCCCTAACCCGTCTCCTTCCCGAAATACTTCCTTCTCCTGTTTCTTCTTCTCAACTAAACTTACGAAGGTAGTTCTTTGTTTCGAAATCGAAATCGCTAAATCGAATTCAAACGAAAACTTGTTCTCACGAAACGATCGTATTTGTCTCAATCTCAAAATCAAAAGGGTTTTCGTTTGTTTCAAGGTCGAAATCTTTGTATATTGTTTCTCGTATCTTATGCTTTTGAATTTGCAGGTGGGATCGTCATTACGAGATATATGATCTCGACATTCAAATCTCCAGATCTCGAGTTCGTCGATTCATCTTCGAGAGAGATCTCGAGATTTGAATCTCGAAATCAAGATCTCGAGATTTGAATCTCGATATCTTGATCTCGAGATTTGGATCTCGAAATCTTGATCTCGAGATTTGGATCTCTAAATCTTGATCTCGAGATTTGGATCTCGAAATCTTGATCTCGAGATTTGGATCTCAAGATTTGGACTTGAAATGTTGTTCACAAATTCCACCTGCATAAATTGTCTGAAACCTGCAAACCAAAACTCTTTCAATCTAATCTCAGAGAAATCAAACCGATGAATTTCATATGCTGACCCCCTGTTTTCACAGCTCATTATGGTAGGTACACAAAAGAGACATAACATTGAAGACACCATCTATCCACAAGATAGGTGGGTCAAGGTGTTGGACAACAACTTCCAGCTCGATCTGACTGTTTTCACGTGTCAGGATCCAGTCATCCCCGGGATTCTGAAGCGCCACTATCTCTGGACCGCCTTCCACAACTCAAAGTCAGTGCCAGAAATCTACCTCCAACAAGTATGGGGACACATGCGCACCGAGTCAACAAAAGACCGCACTAAAATCCTCACAAAGCTCAACAACATGAGGATTGTCCTGACTCCAGCAACTCTACGCTCTACACTTGCGCTCCCCGAACATGACAGCTACGATCCTCTTCCTTCTATTCCGGATCTTCTCAAAGATGTCGCGGCTCTGGGTTATGCCTCTCTACTACCAAAACTGTTGTACTTATTCTTCATAGCCTTACGCGCATATTCTTGTGTTGTACGAGTTCACGGTCTATAAAAGAGGGTTTTACGTTGATTCATTCTGTGTTCATCTTACGTTTAATCTTCTTTGTTAGATCGTTATTCATTGCTGTTACAGAAACATGGACTAACATGCTGTGTGTTTATCCGTTTGGGGCATATTATATCTCGTTGGAAAGATAGATCGGAGCTCTAAAGCTATTGTTCCAACTTCATTTACAATGCATTAATTAAAAATTACAGATTAACCATATATTCACAAATGTTTCTGATTTCACTCCGAACTCGTGTAGAACTTAATGCGATCATATCTTGCTCTATTTTGTGCCGTTGAAAGCGTTTAATATCTCGTTGGAAAGATCTTACCGAGTTCTAAAACTTGTCTTCAGGCGCTGGTTTCAAAATATCAAGGGATGATAGCCTAATTACTAAAATACACTGTATTTACGCTAAACGTGCTCTATTTTCGCTGAAAACGCTACATCATAGAGATAAGGCTAAGTATTTGTGACACCCATATCTTGCTGTGTGTTTATCCGTTTGGAGCGTATTATATCTCGTTGGAAAGATAGATCGGAGATCTAAAGCTATTGTTCCAACTTCATTTACAATGCATTAATTAAAGTTAAACATTAACCATATATTCCCAAATGTTTCTGATTTCACTCCGAACTCGTGTAGAATGTGATGCGATCATATCATGCTCTATTTTGTGCCATTGAAAGCGTTTAATATCTCGTTGGAAAGATCTTACCGAGTTCTAAAACTTGTCTTCAGGATCTGGTTTCAGAATATCAAGGGATGATTGCCTAATTACTAAAACACACTGTATTTACGCTAAAAGTGCTCTATTTTCGCTGAAAACGCTAAATCATAGAGATAAGGCTAAGTATTTGTGACACTCATATCTTGCTGTGTGTTTATCCGTTTGGAGCGTATTATATCTCGTTGGAAAGATAGATCGGAGCTCTAAAGGTGATGTTTTAACTTCATTTACAATGCATTAATTAAAAGTCACAGATTAACCATATATTCACAAATGTTTCTGATTTCACTCCGAACTCGTGTAGAATTTGAGGCGATCACATCTTGCTCTATTTTGTGCCGTTGAAAGCGTTTAACATCTCGTTGGAAGGATCTTACCGAGTTCTAAAACTTGTCTTCAGACGCTGGTTTCAAACTATCAGGGGATCATTGCCAAATCACTAAAATACACTGTATTTACGCTAAAAGTCCTCTACTTTCGCTGAAAACGCTAAATCATAGAGATAAGGCTAATTATTTGTAACACTCATATCTTTCTCTGTGTTAATCCGTTTGGAGCGTATTATATCTCGTTGGAAAGATAGATCGGAGCTCTAAATCTATTGTTCCAACTTCATTTACAATGCATTAATTAAAAGTTACAAATTAACCATATATTCACCAATGTTTCTGATTTCACTCCAAACTCGTGTAGAATTTGATGCGAACATATCTTGCTCTATTTTTTGCGGTTGAAAGTGTTTAACATCTCGTTGGAACGATCTTACCGAGTTCTAAAACTTGTCTTCAGGCGCTGGTTTCGAAATATCAAGGGATGATTGCCTAATTACTAAAATACACTGTCTTTACGCTAAAAGTGCTCTATTTTCGTTGAAATTGCTAAATAATAGAGATAAGGCAAAGTATTTGTGACACTCATATCTTGCTGTGTGTTTATCTGTTTGGAGCGTATTGTATCTCGTTGGAAAGATAGATCGGAGCTCTAAGGATGTTTTTACTTGGACCGTAATTTGTTGGTCTTACCTGATCTGGTTTGTTTTGGTGTGGTTTGTTTTGGTGCAGTCTGGTCTGGTCTGGTCTGAAATTTTATTTTTTATATTTTTTGCGTAAATATTTTATTTTTTATATATATATTATAATCCATAACTAATTATATTTTATTCATTTATAATTAAAAATAATAATATTCCTTCCAGCATGCTAAAATTTTGTCTATTCGTTATAAAATAAATAATACTAATAATAATAATAATAATAATAATAATTAGGGGCGTGCACTATCTGGTTTAAACCGGAAAATCGGACCGAGCCGGATCGGAAAAATCGGAACCGGATTAAATCGGAATGATATCCGGTCCAGTTTTCGGTTTTGAACCGGATGAATCGGATGAACCGGTTCGGTTCGGGGTAAAAACCGGAATACATCTGGTCCGGTTTTCGGTTTGCATATCATGGAAAATCCGTTTACGGTTTCGGTCTGGTTCGGTACAGTCCGGTCCAGTTTTGAACTGGTGCACACCCCTAATAATAGTAATAATCATAATAATAATAATAATAATAATAATAATAATAATAATAATAATTCTAATAATAATAATAATAATAATAATAATAATAATAATAATCATAATAATAATAATAATAATATTAATATAAATAATAATAATAATAATAATAATAATAATAATAATAATAATAATAATCATCATGATCATGATGATGATGATGATGATGATGATTATGATGATGATGATGATGATGATGATGATCATAATAATAATAATAATAATAATAATAATAATAACAATAATAAAAATAATAATAATAATAATAATAATAATAATAATAATAATAATAATAATAATAATAATAATAATAATAATAATCCCTTGATATTTTGAAACCAGCGCCTGAAGAAAAGTTTTAGAACTCGTGTTGGAGATATTAAATTGTGAATCAAGTTGGTCATAGATTAGCTTTATATTTAACCCTTGTATTTAAATAGTGCATAAATTAGATAGAAATCAGGCCAAGTGTTAGGCCCATTTCAACAGGCCAAAAGCCTGGTACGCCTAACCTAAACCTCGCCTATAAAAAGGGAGCCGAGGTTTAGGAAAAGGTTGAACGTTGTACTTATTATTCATAGCCTTACGCTTATATCATTCTGCTGTACGTTCCACGGTTTATCAAAGAAGGTTTTACGGTGATTCATTCTGTGTTCATCTTTACGTTTAATCTTCCTTGTTAGATCGATTATTCATTGCTGTTACAGAAACAGGGACTAACATTTGGTATCAGAGCCGATCGAGAACGATCAGAAGAACTCCTGCAGAATACTCTGTTTTTGTTAACGTAGTTCTTTCTGTCGATTTTTTGCTCTGTAATTTTGTTTCTTGTTCAAAAGTTGTAAAAGTTACACCTTTGGAATCGCCTTTTCAAAGCGATCAAAGGGTATACTTCAGTTTGTGTTTTACGCAATTTTTGATTTCGAGATATCTCGATCTAGGCATCTCGACATCCTACTTCTTCACAGGTTCTGCTACGTTTTTCGAGCTGAAAACTTTACCAGAAGATCTCGACATTCAACTCTACAGGAAACTATCTTCAGATTTTGATTATCTGATTTTTACAGGTTGAAAGATTTCGACATTGAGGATTTCGACATCTAGGATTTCGAAATCTTGATTTCGAGAAAAGATTTCGACATCTGGTCTCGACATTTGACTCATCAGATTAAGATTTCGAGAGATTAACTTCTCGACATTTCAAATCTCGAGATTAGCAACTCGAAATTTGAAATCTCGAGATCCAAAATCTCGAGATCCTTAATCTCGAGCCCAAATCTCGATACCGGGCCTCCTTTATCGAAATCTAAGATTTCGATATTCAGATCTCGACATCTGATTTTTTGAGATTCTGCCTCTGAAAATCTTTTGATCAATTTTCTCGAACGATCAGTTTAGTACAGCAATGGGTTCAGAATACAATGCACAAGGGAACAGCAGTACCCCTCCTAGCCTCAGGAAGGGAGAATATCAAATGTGGAGGAACAGATTTCTAAACTTCCTCGAGCACAAAGAGAACTCTTCTGCAATGCTCGAATCTTTGCTTGAAGGACCAGCTGAACTCTTGATTTCAGTTGGTGGAGATCCAGAGAACAATCCTCCTATTTTTCCAGAAATAAGAAGAAAAGTGCCATCTGAATACACAGAAGCCGACAAGCTCAGACTTCGTGGTGATCTTATGGCCAAAACGTACCTTCTTCAAGCAATACCGAACGAAGTTTATGTTCTCATAGATAGCATGCAGACAGCTAAGGAGATGTGGGATGAAATTGAGAAGCTGCTACAAGGCACAAGCATCAGCCTCAAAACAAAGAAGACTACGATTCTCATCGCTTATGACTCCTTCAAAGCAGGTCCAGGAGAACCATTGAATGAGACTTACAACAGACTTGTTCAACTGGTAAATGAGCTCAGAAAGATCAAAGTATTCAGGTCCAATCTGGAACTGAATATTAGATTTTTATCTAGCCTACATCCTGCATGGGAAAAGACAGTGAAGGATGTCAGATCTCGGATAGATTTGGACGAAATTGACCTTTGCACACTCTATGAACATCTGAAGCAATTCGTCAACGAGGTTGCCTGCGCTGAGGATCATCACACCACAAATCCCTTAGCTCTTGTAATGGATGCTCAGCCAAGAAGGACAACCACTTCACTAAAGAAGAAAAAGAAGAAGGTGGTGGTTGAATCAGATGATGATGAAAGTGATGATGACAAATCTGATCTAGAGGCTGAGCTAGCAGACTTACAGAAGAAGATGGCACTGCTGGCCAAAAGATTTGCTAAGAAGAACACCTCCTCCAACAGACTGAGAACTTCCTCCTCAAACTACAAGCAGAAGAACCATGATCAAGGATCTTCTAGGAAGGCATCATCAGCAGAAGAAGCTCATAAATGCTATAATTGCGGCAAACCAGGACATGTGATCAAAGACTGCCGCCTCCCAAAGAAGAAAGATGATAACTTCTACAAGCAGAAGATGCTGTGGAATAAGCAGAAAATGCTGATGGTGCAGAAAGAAGAAGAAACCTCTGCCATGATTGCTGAGAATGAAAACTGGGCAGAAGATTCTTCTGAGGAGGAGGAAGAGGAAGACAACTATGCTCTTATGGCAAGTGTGGAGGGAGATGAAATAAAGGGTGATGCTGCGATCCCCGAAAGCAAGTGCTCAACAAGCTTGGTAAGTACCTCCCATACTTCTTTAAATAATCAAATGCAGTCCTTACTTGAAAAGGACAATCTAATCAAAGAACTAAAGGAGAGACTAGACAATAATCATAGAGTTCTGAAACAGAATCTAGACCAAAAGTCTTCCTTAAGTATTCAACTTGAAATTGCAAAAGATCAAGTCAAAAAGGTGTCCTCAGATTTTGAAAACTTTGAACTTAAGATAGCTGAACTAACTAAGAAATTTGAGGACAGTGAACGGGAAAAAAGCACAGCAAAGGCTGAATGCGATTTTTTTCATAACAAAAGAAGAACGCTTTTAAATAAAGTAAAGGAACTAGAAGATCTAGCTGCTAGAAGAGGTCAATCTGAACAAACTGTTTTTCTGCTTAACAACAAACAAAAGGATGACTGATTCTACAATGCTAAAACAGGACTGGGCATAACTAACCCACGTAATCTTAAGAAAGTTAATTGCCTTCAAATCTATAACAAAGATTACATGGGACTAGGGTTTGGTGAGAAAATGTATTTTCGAAGTGATGAAGATTATGCTGAAGCAGAAGAAGAAAAGAGAAAGAAACCAAAACCTGCGATTTCTTGTGATTATCCCTCTGTAAATGAAAAACAACTTTCAGAAGAAAAACCTACTTCCTGCTTTAGTGAATGCCTTGACCCCTACGCTAAAGATATTCCTCACATAGGACATCCTCTAGACCCTCCCCCAAGAGTTGGTATTGCTAAAACTGGTGAGGAACCATGTATTTTTCCCATGGCTCAAAAGCTCAAAAATCTACAAAAAACTCTTGATAACGAGAGAGAGAGATTTGAAACTGAAAAGAAAGGTTTTGAGCGCAACTGGCAGGAACTTCTTCAAAAATTTAATGATTTGAGTGAGCAGTTTCATGCTAAAACAGACCCTCCTACGACCAAGCCTGACAGCTCACACACCTCACATGAGAAAAACAATGCTTTTAAAGGTTCGTCCACTCATCTCTCTTCTCCTTTGTTTACAGGGAATGAAGTGAATAAGGAAGGAGAAGAGAAGAATGAGTGGAGGAAAAAGAGGAAGGAAATCGCAGATGGCAAAAAGAAAGGTTTTGAGAAAAGTGCCAGCCCTAGATCTAGTTCAATATTTTACTCAAAAGTTAATTGTAATTCTGTCTCTACAAAGCAAACTTCTAACAGTTCAGTCTTGAGTCCCAAGCTGAATATTTCTGAGACATCTTCTAGACAAAGTTCTATCTATAATACAAGTGTTGCTTATGGTTATTCTGTTCCAGATCCCCATAATTATGAATGTGATATGAATGTTGTTAAATCTAAGCCTTCCAGAAAGCTTAAACCTGAAAAAGAAACCAAGAAAGGAACCTCTAAGGGAACGTTTTGTATTCCAGATATGAAATATGTCCTTAGAGTTCATTCTAGGAAACATGTTAATCGGCTTTCTAAGGAGGAGATTTTTAAAACCAAACTCAAGAAACAACCGTTCAATCACAAAGCACCTGTCTTCTCTCCTCCTGAACCTAAAACGAAAAGATGGGTCCCCAAGATAAGACCCGTCAAAGCTGAAACGGAAAGGTGGGTCCCCAAGATGAGACCTACCAAACCTGAATCGAATAGGTGGGTCCCCAAACGAAGACCCATCCAAACTAAAACTGAAAGGTGGGTTCCCAATCGTAGACCCATCATAACTGAAACTGATAGGTGGGATCCAAATCGAAGACCCATCATAACTACAACTGAAAGGTGGGTCCCCAAACTTAGACCCACACGGACTAAAATGGAAAGGTGGGTTCACAACATCAGACCCACCAAAATGGAAAGTGCTAGATGGACTCCAAAAACCAGACACACTGCAAAAGCAGATCTGGCAATTGGAAAGCCCATCGAAGATAGATCTTTTGTTGAAAGAGCAGCTGACCTTGGATCACTGCTCAAAGCAAGTTTTAAAAAGGTGTTTCTTGATAATAAGGAAGGACCCACTCCAAGTTGGGTACCTAATCCTTTTTGATTGTTTTGTAGGACGGTCATGTGTGGCACTTGGACTCAGGATGCTCAACCCACATGACCGGAATAAAGCACCTTTTGAGCAACTACACCAACTGCTACGGAGGAAATGTCAGATTCGGGAATGACGCCTCATCTCCTATCCTTGGGTATGGGGACGTCATCTGTGCCAGCGTTACAATAAAAGATGTTTCATTCGTCAAAGGGCTCAAACACAATTTACTGAGCATTGGACAATTCTGTGACAGCGGGATGGAAGTGAGGTTCTTTGCAAAACAATGCTGTGTTCTTGACAGCACAGGGAATACATTATTAACGTGTTACAGAACATCAAATCTGTACACTATTGATCTGAAAAGCGTCCAATCCACCACTTCCATCTGTCTGCTGTCCAAAGCCTCAACTGAACAGAACAACCTATGGCACAGACGTCTCTCCCATCTGAACTTCAAACATCTTTCAACTTTGTCCTCCAAGAAACTTGTCAAGGGGCTTCCTCTGCTAAAGTCTTCCGCTGAAAATCATTGTAGTGCCTGCAAAATGGGCAAAATGACGCGAAGCTCCCACAAGTCAAAATCTGAACCTTCATCTACTCATCAGTTGCAGCTAATACACATGGATCTGTGTGGACCTATGAGAGTTCAAAGCATCAACGGTCGCAAATACACTCTGGTGATCGTTGATGACTTCTCTAGGTATACATGGACAAAATTTCTACGATCAAAAGACGAAGCTGCGGAAAACATTATGACCTTTATCAGAACGATCCAGAAACTGCTACAGCACAGTGTTCAAATTGTCAGAACTGACAATGGTACCGAGTTCAAAAATCAGACTCTCACTGAGTTCTATGAATCACTCGGTATCACTCAGCAATTTGCAGCAGCTAAAACTCCCCAGCAGAACGGAGTTGTTGAGAGAAAGAACAGAACCCTTGTTGAAGCAGCACGCACCATGTTAATCCAATCAAGACTGCCTCACTTCATGTGGGCAGAGGCAATCAATACCGCGTGCTTCACTCAGAACAGAACCTTCATCCACAAGCGCTTCGACAAGACTCCATATGAGATCCTATTCAACAAAACTCCTGATATTTCTTTCCTCAAAGTTTTTGGCTGCAAGTGCTTCATACTCAATGATCGGATAGAGAGAAGTAAGCTGGATCCCAAAGCCAGAGAAGGCGTGTTCATTGGCTACTCACTGCAATCCAAAGCTTACAGAGTCTATCTCAGAGACAAGCAGACTGTCATCGAGAGTGTAAACGTTACATTCTATGAAATGGCAGACTTTGCTATTGAACATCTCCAGACCGATCCATCCACTGCTGTACCAGTAGCTTCTGATAAAGCTGAACCAAACACTGAACACGACGATGTGATTCTCGACTCTCTCTTCAGAAACTTTTACGAGAACTCACAATCTCCACCTCCTGCATACACTCCAGAGTCAACATCAACTCCAACAGCAGAGATTCCGCTCCTCACAGGACCAGATGACGTACCATCCACACCCTCAACCCCTCAAACCAATCCCAGAGGTGTGGATGATCACGGCTTTGCCATAAGTCCGGAATCATCTCCACTACACACCACAGCTGCCCCAGAGCCTTCAAACTCATATCAGGACTCAGATCAACCAATAATAACTCCAACTCCTTTAGCTCATGAGAGGAAGTGGACAAGAGCACATCCTGTTGAACAGATAATAGGTGATCCAAGTCAAGGTGTGCGAACGAGATCAGCAACAACAAATGAATGTCACTATGCATGCTTTCTAAGCAAGAATGAACCATCCAAAGTCTCAGAGGCACTCGCTGATCCAGATTGGGTGATTGCCATGCAAGATGAGCTCAATCAATTTGACAGACTAGATGTATGGACACTCGTGCCTAAACCCCCTCAGAAAACCATCATTGGCACAAAATGGGTGTTCAAGAACAAGAAGGATGAAGAAGGCATAGTGATAAGGAACAAGGCACGACTGGTCGCTAAAGGATATAATCAGCAAGAGGGCATAGACTATGATGAAACATTTGCACCCGTAGCAAGAATTGAAGCAATCCGCCTTTTTCTTGCGTACGCGGCCCACAAGAACTTTACTGTCTTTCAAATGGACGTCAAGATTGCCTTTCTGAATGGAGTCTTGGAAGAAGAAGTCTATGTCGCTCAGCCCGAAGGATTCATAGATCCCAGATATCCCGACCATGTGTACAAGCTGAAGAAAGCTCTGTATGGGTTAAAACAGGCACCAAGAGCTTGGTATGATGCCTTAACCGAATTTCTGGTTGATTCAGGTTTCTCAAAAGGGAAGATTGATACCACACTTTTTATCAAGCGACAGCAGTCTGACATCATCCTGATTCAGATCTATGTTGATGACATTATCTTCGCCTCCTCTAATCCACGCCTGTGCAAACACTTTGAGAAACTGATGAAAACCAAGTTCGAGATGAGCATGATGGGAGAACTGAATTTCTTCCTAGGCCTGCAAGTAAGACAACTCTCTGACGGCATTTTCATCAATCAGTCAAAGTATATTCTGGAAATGCTTAAGAGATTCAAAATTGATGGCAAATCTTCCATGACGACCCCCATGTCCCCAACCAACAAACTGGACTCAGACCCCTCCGGGAAGCCAGTTGATGCTACAAACTACAGGGCTATCATTGGATCTTTGCTATATCTCACATCAAGCAGGCCTGACATTGTCTTCTCCACATGCTTATGTGCACACTTTCAGGCAAATCCGAAGGAATCCCATCTGACCGCTGTTCGAAGAATTCTGAGATATCTCAAAGGCACTGTGAATCTAGGTCTTTGGTATCCCAAGCACTCAGGTTTTGACCTAGTCGGATATTCGGATGCTGACTTTGCTGGTTGCCGGATGGACCGCAAAAGTACATCGGGAGCTGTCCAATTCTTGGGCGATAAGTTAGTCTGCTGGTCTTCCAAGAAACAGAACTGTGTGTCAACATCTACGGCCGAGGCAGAATACGTCGCGGCTGCTAGCTGTTGTTCACAAATATTATGGATGAAGACCCAGCTAAAGGACTACGGTTACACACTCCGTCATATCCCGATCTACAGTGACTCTCAAAGCGCCATAGCCATCACCAGCAACCCAGTTCATCACTCCCGCACCAAACACATCGACCTGCGCTATCATTTCATCAAAGATCATGTGGAGAAAGAAGACATTGACATGTATTTTGTAAGCTCAGAGCTTCAACTAGCTGACTTGTTCACTAAGGCATTGGATGAAAAACGATTCCAGTTCCTAGTCTCCAGGTTAGGCATGTTGAACCTCGAGCCCGTTTAATTATGTTTCCACTGATCTAAACAATGTGTGTGTGTGTGTGTGTGGGACCTGTAAAAAGTGTGTGTGTGTGTGGGATTTGTAAATAGTGTGTGTGCGTTGCATGTGTTGAGGGGGAGAAAACCAGAAAAATAACAATAAATAGTGTGTGCGCATTGCATATGTTGAGGGGGAGAAAACCAGAAAAATAACAAAAAATAGTGTGTGTGCGTTGCATGTGTTGAGTGGGTGAAAAATCAAAAAGAACAAAAAAATAGTGTGTGTGCGTTGCATTTGTACATACTGTTCGTTGAATTTTTGAGGGGGAGAAAATTTTCACTGTTTGAGGGGGAGCTAAATTTCACTGATTAAGGGGGAGCTCTAAGTTTTTTTACTATTTGGGCCTCAAAAATATTTTAAAAGGGCACTGTGTGTCAGCCCAATCATTCGGGCTCAACTTTACGAAGGAGGTCCATATTTTTTTTCGCGTATAAAAGCCTCGCAAAAGCCCTTCTCCTTCTTTCATTCTGATTTTCTTAAAGGCAAAAACTTTTTCGCAAAGACAGAGCTCTCAGACCCTTCTTCTTCCTCTCAACCTTACGATCTCGCAATCTCATTCTCTCTTTCTCGACTACTCTTCGGAGGTAGTTAACGCTCAATAGCAATCACTCTCTCGAAAACGAACGATTAGATCTCGAAATCCAGTTGAAACTTGTTTGTATTCGAAATCCAAAATCGAACGTTTTTTTCTCGAAAAACCTTGTAACTTCTCAAAATCGAACGTTTGTTTGAATGTATGTCGCAATCCTATTGTGTTCGTGTTTACTATATCAATTTTTATGTTTTTGCAGGTGGTTTAATCTCTTCTCGAAATCATCGGTTCATCTTCTCGAAATCAATATCTCGAGATGGGCATCTCGACATCTTGATCTCGAGATTTGAATCTCGAAATCAAGATCTCGAGATTTGAATCTCGAAATCAAGATCTCGAGATTTGAATCTCGAAATCCAGATCTCGAGATTTGAATCTCGAAATCAAGATCTCGAGATTTGAATCTCGAAATCATGATCTCGAGATTCAGATCTCGAAATTTGGACTTAGAATTTTTTTCAAAAACTCCACCTGCATACAATTATCTGACAACTAAATCAAACTCTTTCAATCAAATCAAACTGTTGAATTTCATATGCTGACCCCCTGCTTCTACAGTTTAAAATGGCAGGAAACACTACAGCACAGATCGATGATGCCATCTACTCCAAAGGGAAATGGATCAAGGTACTGGACAACAATTTCCAGCTAGACCTAGCAGTCTTCAAATGCCAGAACCCAATCATTCCGGCCATAATGAAAGGTCACTATCTCTGGCATGCACTTCACAACGCCAAACCAGTGCCAGAGATATACCTACAACAGTTCTGGGGGCACATGCACACGGATTCATTGAAGGATCGTTCCAAGATCAAGACCAAGTTGAACGGCATGCGGGTGATTCTGACACAATCCACTCTACGGACTACTCTAGCGCTGCCGATACATGACGAATATGATGCACTGCCGTCCATCCCTGATCTGCTCAAAGACGTGGCATCCCTTGGCTACACATCACTACTGCCACAACTGTCAAATTTCAACGGTGCATATCTCCGTCACCCGTGGAAAAATCTTTTCGGGCTGGTGAACAAGTGCCTGTCGCCGAAGCATGCCGGATTCGACAAATGCAACAAGCAGATCCTGCTCATCTTCCATGGCATTGCCTTCAACAAGAACTACGACATGGCACAGCTCTTCTTCTCAGAGCTAATGGACCTGGTCAAGGCCAAAGAAAAGAATAGGCCAGGTACCATTCCGTACGCTAGGTGGCTTGGGTTGATCATCAACGACCTCATGGCAGAGCATTCAACAATCCCAAAACGCAGCTCCGATCCACATTTTAAAGCCCCAAAGCTGCAATACTTCAAAGCGGACAAAAAACCGACCTATGGTCTGAGGATTCCTGGGTTTCTGCTCAACCTTGTGAGATCTTCAAACCCAGCCATTCAGCAATACAAGGAAGCAATCGAGAAGACCGTCCCTATGGTTCAGCAAAACCCAGCTGGACCTACCCAAGGGACAAAGCCGAGTGTAAGTAAGGGTCCTAAGAGAGCCCAAAAGCCACAGAAACCAGTGGCCGGTTTGCCCAATGAAGGGAAGTCTGACAACTCTCTAGAGACGAGTCAGGCGGCTGAGGGCACCGAAAAAGACGCTGAGGATACGGCCAATGAATCGTCAAGTGAAGCCCAAATGAATACTGATGACGAGGCTTCTGAGAGCGTAGGCACGGAGAGTGAAAAATCTGACTCGGATGATGACGATGATGACAACGACAGTGATGATGTGGAGCTCACATATGCCCTTATCAGAAAAGGAAAGCTGCCCGTCGAATCTCCAAAGAAGAGAAGAATCACTGCTGAAGACGCAGCACCAATCATAGCTCGCAGACCTCAAGTTTTCACCATAAAAGAAACAGCTAAACCAAGAGCTGATCCGAGCGAGACTAATTGCTCAAAGGATGATTACGACGAGGCAGCTCACTCCATCAAGACATCAATCAACTAGGAAGAAGTTGTCATCCGAGAGACCAGGGCTAAGGTCAAAAATGACAAGGTTGCTAAGACCAAGCCCCAGCCCCGAGCGCAAAAGAGTCTGTTTGATAAGGCAGATGAGCACATCTTTGCGGGCTGCGACTCCTTTATCCAGATAAGCCGAGCCGAATCCCTAAGCACAGGAGCCGATCTTTTCGGTTCCCGAGTAGAAGTCGCAGCATCTGGCTCAACTGCGCGTGCACAGCCCTCTCCCAGCCACTCAATTGCCTCTCAAAAGGCTATTGTTTCAAAAGAACGGGACTCAACCCCCTCGCTGGTTCCTTCTGAATCAGTTGAGCATACAATTGACCTATCTCCCGAGGTCAAAACCCCTTCTTCACTCACATCGAGTCTAGGTGTCACATTTCCCACATTTTCTTCCTTTTCTAGGACACCTACACTATTCACAGCACATACAGGTGCACTCACCCTGAACGCAACAACCAGAGCGCAAGCTATGACGGTTGGAAGCCCTGCTACGCCCATAATGATTCCATCATTAAATGCAGGCCACACATCAGCAATCTTCACTGATGCTGTGTCAACAGTTACAACCCCCGTAACTGGTCACCCTACCTTTGAAGACGTAAACGTTCTACTAAATCGCTTCCTAGATTCCACCATTAAACCATGGGTGCAAGATGCAATGACCGCTCTAGCACAGGAATTTAGGACCACCCAAGCGGTTCGGTCTGAACAGACACCACCCCAACCTTCCCCTGAACCGTTCATCTCCCATACACAACCCATATCCTCCACCCCTCTATCCCACCAATCCATAAACCAAATTCCCATCCCTTCTATTTCTCGGGGAACCCAGATACAGAACCAGTATTCTCCCCACACCCGACCACACCCTCCATCGATCTCTCCTCCCTATCCTTTGACACACTAGCTTCGGCTTTGCTGAACAATCTCTTAAATACCCCAGAAGACAACCTCACTCTTCATCAGCAAGCCATACTAGAAGCTCTTCTTT
This sequence comes from Cuscuta europaea, assembly GCA_945859875.1. Lineage (NCBI taxonomy): Eukaryota > Viridiplantae > Streptophyta > Magnoliopsida > Solanales > Convolvulaceae > Cuscuta > Cuscuta europaea. The sequence goes on along the minus strand of CAMAPE010000015.1, from coordinate 1,751,597 downwards.
CCTCACCTGAAACCAAGAGTACTTGCAAGGAGAGTCTTCGTGGTCGCAAACGTTCCCATGAGGACCCCGATGATTCGGATCCTCATGAGGGGGAGAACAAGCGACCTCGATCACTTGAGCAAACTGCTCTACCAAGCCAAACTCCACAGCCCATCCAACCCGAAACCTCGACAAACCAACAGCCACCACCCACAGCCTAACTATCTAGCATGGTCGAGCTAGAAATAACATCCCGAGGCGTATCTCCCAGAGATACCAACCGAGGAGGGGATGGAAGTCCTGATGATGTTACCACTGGTACATCTTCTCCATCAGGCCATCAGTTGGAACCCAGTTCTAAGCTGATGTCAACGGGCAATCCTAGTGAACCCGGTAGTGCTACACAGGAACAATCACCGCCTATACAAAGAACTCCATATATTTCCCCAGGCAAAGACATCCATGATGCACTGGAAGAGGCGGTGATATACGACAAATGGCCGAGAAAATGGACAGAATGGGATGATCTCCGGGTTGAAGCCGAGCAAGAAGACATGCAAAGAAACTGGTGGCTACGAGAGCTGATCAACAAATGCTCTGAAGATATTATACGGCTCGAGGACGATGAACGCAAGGAAGGGGAGAACTACAAGGAATCCCAGAAAGCTCTTGAATCGGTCGTAAGACAATCAGCGGGAAGACTTCCCAAGACAGAGAAACCCTGGGACAACGTTCGAATCAAAGCCCCCTTCCAAGAAGAAATCAGAGAGCATATCTGGCGTAGACCAGACAAAGTCAAGCCACTGAACGAACTGAAGCTAAGAGGCCTTACTCACTTGAAAGGAAAGCAGGCTGGAGGTCATCTGCATATGTTGCTTCAAAGGTCAACCGGTACACAGAGAGAACTGATGGAACAAGATCTGAAGTCGAATATTCTCCCGATACATCAAATTCTACAAGTGAAGGCTGAAGACTATCATGGAGTAACATTCTACACCTTCAGACTTCAACGCACCGATGGGAGCGAATTCACTTGTCAAGAGAACGACTTCATCATGCTGAAACCGGATGACATCTACCAAATGCTCATGGCCTACAAATACCTTCCAGTCAGGCAGAACATAGTATACAGCGAAGGCCTCGCAGCTATCAAGAGATTCATGCTTAGACAGATCAGAGTACACTCTTCACATGACCTACAGATGGCTATTGAATGCAATCTGAAGAAGACAAATCTGACAAAGCCAAAACTGTATGGTCCAGAACTTGAAGATTTCCCAGCCTACCACATCTTCTTCAAACCGCCAGCAGTCACCTATCTGAACCACAAGAACGAAAAGCGTCTGATGGTAGTCAGTGAAATCGAGAAGTACTGCGACGGAACACTGAAGATAATCAAAGAGCAGATTCTACAGATGAAGGCAAAGCTGGAAGAAAATCTTCAAGAGGCATCGTCTTATGTTCAAAAGGAACACTCTACTGTAGAGACAATTTTAAAGGCTATTGACGATCGCCTCGAAAAGAGAAATATGCTAAGACAATATGAACATGCACTTGGAAAAGGTTGAGAAAGCACTACTTCAAATCACAGAAGCAATAAGAGAATGGCACTTGATCACAAAGGGGGAGATTGTTGGAGATATTTAATTGTGAATCAAGTTGGTCATAGATTAGCTTTATATTTAACCCTTGTATTTAAATAGTGCATAAATTAGATAGAAATCAGGCCAAGTGTTAGGCCCATTTCAAAAGGCCAAAAGCCTGGTACGCCTAACCTAAACCTCGCCTATAAAAAGGGAGCCGAGGTTTAGGAAAAGGTTGAACGTTGTACTTATTATTCATAGCCTTACGCTTATATCATTCTGCTGTACGTTCCACGGTTTATCAAAGAAGGTTTTACGGTGATTCATTCTGTGTTCATCTTTACGTTTAATCTTCCTTGTTAGATCGATTATTCATTGCTGTTACAGAAAGAGGGACTAACAACTCGGTAAGATCTTTCCAACCAGATATTAAACACTTTCAACGGTACAAAATAGAGCAAGATATGATCGCATCAAATTCTACACGAGTTCGGAGTGAAATCAGAAACATTTGTGAGTATATCGTTAATCTGTAACTTTTAATTAATGCATTGTAAATGAAGTTGGAACAATAGCTTTAGATCTCCGATCTATCTTTCCAACGAGATATAATACGCTCCAAACGGATAAACACACAGCAAGATATGAGTGTCACAAATACTTAGCCTTATCTCTATGATTTAGCGTTTTCAGCGAAAATAGAGCACTTTTAGCGTAAATACATTGTATTTTAGTAATTACGCAATCATCCCTTGATATTTTGAAACCAGCGCTTGAAGACAAGTTTTAGAACTCGGCACGATCTTTCCAACGAGATATTAAACGCTTTCAACGGCACAAAATAGAGCAAGATAGGATCGCATCAAATTCTACACGAGTTCGGAGTGAAATCAGAAACATTTGTGAATATATGGTTAATCTGTAACTTTAAATTAATGCATTGTAAATGAATTTGGAACAATAGCTTTAGATCTCCGATCTATCTTTCCAACGAGATATAATACGCTCCAAACGGATAAACACATAGCAGGATATGAGTGTCACAAATACTTAGCCTTATCTCTATGATTTAGCGTTTTCAGCGAAAATAGAGCACTTTTAGCGTAAATACATTGTATTTTAGTAATTACGCAATCATCCCTTGATATTGTGAAACCAGCGCCTGAAGACACGTTTTAGAACGCGGTAAGATCTTTCCAACGAGATATTAAACGCTTTCAACGGCACAAAATAGAGCAAGATATGATCGCATCAAATTCTACACGAGTTCGGAGTGAAATCAGAAACATTTGTGAATATATGGTTAATCTGTAACTTTTAATTAATGCATTGTAAATTAAGTTGGAACAATAGCTATAGAGCTCCGATCTATCTATCTAACGAGATATAATACGCTCCCAACGGATAAACACACATAAAGATATGAGTGTCACAAATTCTTAGCCTTATCTCTATGATTTAGCGTTTTCAGCGAAAATAGGGCACTTTAGCGTAAATACAGTGTATTTTAGTAATTAGGCAATCATCCCTTGATATTTTGAAACCAGCGCCTAATGAGTTCATTGCATTCTTCAAAGGTTTGTTTGGTACTAATGTCCCCTCACAAGGGTATGATCAAAGGATCATGGCAGCTGGAAAATCCATAGATCAAACACTTGCTAATGATCTTATTAGTCCTGTGACTGATTTGGAAATAAAACAAGCCTTGTTTGATATTGGAAATGACAAAAGCCCTGGTCCTGATGGTTACTCTTCAGCCCTTTTTAAAGAAAATTGGAACTTTGTTGGGGAGGATGTGTGTGCTGCTGTTAGGGAGTTCTTTGTCTCGGGAAAGATGCTAAAACAGGTGAACCATACTGTTGTAGCCCTCATCCCTAAGACTACTCACTCCCCTTCAGTTTCAGATTTTAGACCAATTTCATGTACTAATGTGACCTATAAGATTATTACTAAGATTATTGCAGCTCGACTTGGTCCTTGCCTTTCTAGTGTTATAAACCTTTCACAGGGAGCTTTTGTGGATGGGAGATTGATGTCTGACAACATCTTCCTTGCACAAGAGTTAGTGAGGGGATACACTAGGAAAAGGGTAACCCCGAGATGCATGATCAAGGTAGATCTTAGAAAGGCTTATGATACTATCTCCTGGGACTTCCTTGAAAGAGTCTTAGGTGATATTGGTATCCCTGAATTGTTTAAAAATTGGATCATGGAGTGTGTTACTACTTCCTCTTTTTCTATCTCAATAAATGGAATTTTGCATGGATGGTTTGAGGGAAAGAGAGGCCTTAGACAAGGGGATCCCATGTCGCCTCTACTTTTTGTAATTTGTTTGGAATATTTTTCTAGAATGATGGAAGAAAGGACTCGACATCCTAAATTTAGATATCATCCATTGTGTTCCAAACTAAAGATCACACATTTAGCATATGCAGATGATTTGATGTTGTTCTCTAAAGGAGACTATGCGTCTATTAATATATTGGTGGAGTCTTTGATGGACTTTGGGCTGGTTTCCGGGCTCAAGGTCAACCATGATAAGTCAAACATATTTTTGGGGGGAAATGTGGAGCATAGAATCCCCTTTATTTTGGAAATGGTGGACTTTCAACAAGGATGCTTTCCTGTTAGGTATTTGGGTATTCCACTTGCACCATTAAAAATATCTGTCACCCAATTCTCTCCTTTGATTGATACGGTTACAGATTATATTAATGCTTGGAACTCCAAGTCCCTTTCCTATGCAGGTAAAGTGGAGTTGATAAAGTCTGTTATGCAAGGTGTTCAATCCTTTTGGATAGGAATCTTCCCAGTTCCAAAGGCTATTTTGGATAGAATTGTCTCTCTTTGCTGGATATTTTTTTTGGGGGGGGGGGGGGGGGGACATGCAAAAGTGGCATGGGAGGAGGTATGCCTACCTAAAGAAGAAGGAGGCCTAGGTATCCGGGATACAAAGGTATGGAATAATGCTTTACTCTCGCGCACCTTATGGAATATCCATTGCAAGCAAGACTCTCTTTGGGTCAAATGGGTGCATGGTGTCTATCTTAATGGTAGAGATGTGTGGACTTTTGTTCCACACAACAGGGACTCATTACTTATGAAGAGGTTTGTTCTAATTAGAGATTTAATTGTGTCAAAATTTCCTTCCCTCAATTTGGCCGTGGGCTATCTTGAGAAGAATGCTCATAATGGTAGACTATCTTCTTCAAAGATCTATGACTTTCTTAGGACCAAAAGGACCCCTCCGCTTTGGATGGCTTGCATTTGGAAAGAATATATTCCCCCTAAGTTTTCTTTTATTACTTGGTTAGCCTTTCGTAATAGGCTTGCTACGTATGATAACTTAGATTTTTTGGATTTGGTTAATGAATGTCCTTTTTGCAAGGGTGGTCCGGAAACGGTATCACACCTATTTTTTGAGTGTCATATTACAGGAAAGGTTTGGGGCGAGATCAAAGTTTGGCTAGGGATGGATCGACGCATGTCAACACTCCAAAGTGCAATAAAGTGGATAAAGAAGAAACATGATGGGGCATACCTCAAGGCCAAAGCTATAAGGATTGCTTTTTGTTTTACAATCTACTGGATTTGGCGCATTAGGAATGCTATTCGTTTTGATGGGGCAAAGGCGGGCATGGACGATATAGTTACACATATTAAGTATATGGTGTACAAAGTACTCTATTCCATGTATCCGTATCATATGATTACCTTTTGACATACTTTAAGGACATTGGTCACCCAATTTTTTGTCACGGCTAGATGGCTGATTTTTTGGGGTGGATAGCTAACTAGGTGTAGCTATCATATAGTTTTTGGTTTTGGGTGTCCATATGCTTAGCCCACCTACATTTTTGTTGATGGTGTACATAAACACTTTGGATATATATATTTACAGTTTATCCAAAAAAAATTGAAACCAGCGCCTGTAGACAACTTTTAGAACTCGGTAAGATCATTCCAACGAGATATTAAACGGTTTCTACGGAACAAAATAGAGCAATATATGATCGCATCAAATTCTACACGAGTTCGGAGTGAAATCAGAAACATTTGTGAATATGTGGTTAATCTGTAACTTTTAATTAATGCATTGTAATTGAAGATGGAACAATAGCTTTAGAGCTCCGATCTATCTTTCCAACTAGATATAATACGCTCCAAACGGATAAACACACAGCAAGATATGAGTGTCACAAATAATTAGCCTTATCTCTATGATTTAGCGTTTTCAGCGAAAATAGAGCACTTTTAGCGTAAATACAGTGTATTTTAGTATTTAGGCAATCATCCCTTGATATTTTGAAACAAGCAAGTGAAGACAAGTTTTAGAAATCGGCAAGATCTTTCCAACGAGATATTAAACGCTATCAACGGCACAAAATAGAGCAAGATAGGATCGCATCAAATTCTACACGAGTTCGGAGTGAAATCAGAAACATTTGTGAATATATGGTTATTCTGTAACTTTTAATTAATGCATTGTAAATGAATTTGGAACAATAGCTTTAGATCTCCGATCTATCTTTCCAACGAGATATAATACGCTCCAAACGGATAAACACACAGCAAGATATGAGTGTCACAAATACTTAGCCTTATCTCTATGATTTAGCGTTTTCAGCGAAAATAGAGCACTTTTAGCGTAAATACATTGTATTTTAGTAATTACGCAATCATCCCTTGATATTTGGAAACCAGCGCCTGAAGACAAGTTTTAGAACGCGGTAAGATCTTTCCAACGAGATATTAAACGCTTTCAACGGCACAAAATAGAGCAAGATATGATCGCATCAAATTCTACACGAGTTCGGAGTGAAATCAGGAACATTTGTGAATATATGGTTAATCTGTAACTTTTAATTAATGCATTGTAAATTAAGTTGGAACAATAGCTTTAGAGCTCCGATCTATCTATCCAACGAGATGTAATACGCTCCAAACGGATAAACACACATCAAGATATGAGTGTCACAAATACTTAGCCTTATCTCTATGATTTAGCGTTTTCAGCGAAAATAGGGCACTTTTAGCGTAAATACAGTGTATTTTAGTAATTAGGCAATCATCCCTTGATATTTTGAAACCAGCGCCTGTACACAACTTTTAGAACTCGGTAAGATCATTCCAACGAGATATTAAACGGTTTCTACGGAACAAAATAGAGCAATATATGATGGCATCAAATTCTACACGAGTTCGGAGTGAAATCAGAAACATTTGTGAGTATATGGTTAATCTGTAACTTTTAATTAATGCATTGTAAATGAAGTTGGAACAATAGCTTTAGAGCTCCGATCTATCTTTCCAACGAGATATAATACGCTCCAAACGGATAAACACACAGCAAGATATGAGTGTCACAAATAATTAGCCTTATCTCTATGATTTAGCGTTTTCAGAGAAAATAGAGCACTTTTAGCGTAAATACAGTGTATTTTAGTAATTAGGCAATCATCCCTTGATATTTTGAAACCAGTGCCTGAATACAAGTTTTAGAACTAGGTAAGATCTTTCCAACGACATATTAAACGCTTTCAACGGCACAAAATAGAGCAAGATATGATCACATCAAATTCTACACGAGTTCGGAGTGAAATCAGAACTATTTGTGAATATATGGTTAATCTGTAACTTTTAATTAATGCATTGTAAATCAAGTTTGAACAATATCTTTAGAGCTCAGATCTATCTTTCCAACGAGATATAATACGCTCCAAACGGATAAACACACAGCAAGATATGAGTGTCACAAATACTTAGCCTTATCTCTATGATTTAGCGTTTTCAGAGAAAATAGAGCACTTTTAGCGTAAATACAGTGTATTTTAGTAATTAGGCAATCATCCCTTGATGTTTTGAAACCAGCGCCTGAGACCCAGCTCTTTCTCCTCCGCGTAAAGGGCTTCCATGGATTTGTCGATGGATTTGGGCAGCTATCTGATAATTTCTGGTTCATCTTAACTGATAGGTTCTGATTCCGTGCTTGTTTTCTCAACTGCTAGACCTATTACGACGGTATGCGACGCAAATGCGATAAATTACTGTTCATAGATAAACTCGATTTTCACCAGATTCTTTTGTTTCTGAACGATTTCGGTTTATTTCAAGGGTGGTGTGGTGTTCGCCATCCTTGATTCTTAGCTTCGCGGCTGTAATTCTGTGCACAACGCTGGACGCCGATACTGTTTCTTGGTTTCAAACCTACTGGGCCCGTTTCGAATATGAAAATTAGGCGTCTCTAATTTTTTACTCGATTTCAGTTCTGATTGTGTCTCTGTACTTAGGAATTTGGTTGGATTGTTTGTTTAACCCTGCGTGTTATGGCAAGGAAGAAGATTGCGAAGCCACAGACTGTGCGAAGTACCAGGTCCAACTTTACTCTCCTTGCAAACATTGATGATGAGTTCCCCGTTCTTCCTTCTGGGAAGAATCTAGCGGGGACGAGTTTGGCAGGTCACAAGGCTGATGCAGGGGAGACTCACGGTGCAGGGGAGACTCACTCACAGGCTGGTGCAGGGGTATCTCACGCAACCTCTACTGTTGCAGTAGCTTTTTCTGGGTGCAAGCCTACTGCCCCAGGCCATACTGATGTTGTTGATGCAGGTCTTTCTTCTCCTACGGGGCAAACTGAGGTAACTGTCTCAAACAAAGCTATGACTGTAATGGCTAATAAACCATGGAATGCACTTTTTAAGGATAACCGTGCACCTTCCCAGGGGATTAAACTGAGATTTATCCCTCCAAAAGGCAAGGTCTTGGATCTCGCTGATAGGGTTATGCCTACTATGGTAGAGATGTGGGGACACTGTTTAGTTGGGTTCTTCACTGGTCGTTTTCCTGGGCTTAAAGCTATCCATGAGTTAAGGGAAAAATGGGGGGTAAAATGTTTGTTTAGATCCCATGATAAAGGTTGGATTATCTTTAAGTTTCAAAATGAAACTGACAGATTGAAAGTACTAAATGAGGGACCGTACTCGATCTTTGGGAAGTTATTGATGTTGAAGTTGTTGTCGGAGGACTTCTCGTTTGAGGATGAGGAATTCCTCAAAGTGCCAATTTGGGTTAAGTTTCCAAATCTACCAATGAATTTATGGAATGAAGGGGCTATGAGTGAGGTAGCTTCTATGATTGGGGCCCCGTTAACTACGGACAGGGTCACCCAAGAGAGAACCAACCACAATTACGCGAGAGTACTCATTGAAGTTGATGTGTCAAAGCCACCTCCATTGTCCTTTCCTATACGATTACCTTCACACAAGGTAATTGAACAATGGGTGAGATACGAAACCTTTCCAAATTACTGTTTTAATTGCAAAGAATATGGGCACCACCCATTTATTTGCAAAAAGTTGGCTGCAAAAGAAAGGAAGGAAAAAATGATAAAGTTAAGAATGTTATGGATGTTGAAAAGGAGGATGAACCGAAAACGTTACAAGGTGAGGAAGTGGGTGTGCAGGAAATGAGGGATCATATGGAGGGCATTGTTGTAGTACCGGACCTCACTGTTACGGCTACGGAAAAGCTGATTATGTCAGAACCTAGTGTGGACGAAGAGACTAATAGTGAGAGCTCAGGATATGGATCATATGAGACCGACAATGGATCAGAGGAGGAGGACCCGACAATGAAATTTGATGAAATTTATATGGACGGTCAGGTTTTTTTCATTACGAAAGATGCTAATACGAACAAAAATGGAATCATTAAGCAAATTCCAGGTTTAAGTTGGGAGGAAACCTTTTCAAAAAAGGGGATTCCTCTTCCAAATCTATTTAAGGGTAGGACAAATGGGAAGAATAAGGAAAAGGGATGACTGGAAGGAATTATTGCGGAGCTCGCGTTTCAGGGATGGGAGCTATTCTGTCGGCTGTCAGGAGGTGTTAGTGCGCAGATCGTTATGCAGGGGTTGCTTTAGGTTGGGAGGTTTTAGTGCGGTTTTGGCCTCAGGTTGGTAGCAGAGGACTTTATTTTGGTTTTTGATAGGTTCTGATGTGTGGTTCGTTACTTACTGCGCATCTGCATTGATTATGGTGATGCCACTTTCCACGTAGGTGAGCTGGGAGAGCTACGGCCTGACTTTTTCATTTGGTGCTGCGGTTTTTTGTGATTTCTGTTTTTGCGGCTTGGCTGAAGATTTTATTTTGTATTTGGCTTATTACTCTGTGTTGATTTATGTTTTAGGTTAGATCAGTCTAACTTAGTTGTTAATTTTGATCCGAACTTGATACATTGTAAAATTTTATTTTTGGGTGTTTTTTAATATATACTTACATTTCATCCAAAAAACAAATTGAAACCAGCGCCTGAAGACAAGTTTTAGAACATGGTAAGATCTTTCCAACGAGATATTAAACGCTTTCAATGGCAAAAAATAGAGCAAGATATGATTGCATCAAATCTACATGAGTTCGGAGTGAAATCAGAAACATTAGTGAATATATGGTTAATCTGTAACTTTTAATTAATGCATTGTAAATGAAGTTGGAACAATAGCTTTAGAGCTCCGATCTATCTTTCCAACGAGATATAATACGCTCCAAACGGATAAACACACAGCAAGATATGAGTGTCACAAATTATTAGCCTTATCTCTATGATTTAGCGTTTTCAGCGAAAATAGAGCACTTTTAGCGTAAATACAGTGTATTTTGGTAATTAGGCAATCATCCCTTGATATTTTGAAACAAGCGCCTTACGACAAGTTTTAGAACTCGGCAAGAGCTTTCAAACGAGATATTAAACACTTTCAACGACACAAAATAGAGCAAGATATGATCGCATCAAATTCTATACGAGTTCGGAGTGAAATCAGAAACGTTTGTGAATATATGGTTAATCTGTAACTTTTAATTAATGCATTATAAATTAAGTTGGAACCATAGCTTTAGAGCTCCGATCTATCTTTCCAACTAGATATAATACGCTCCAAACGGATAAACACACAGCAAAATATGAGTGTCACAAATACTTAGCTTTATCTCTAAGATTTAGCGTTTTCAGCAAAAATAGAGCACTGTTAGCGTAAATACAGTGTATTTTAGTAATTAGGCAATCATCCCTTGATATTTTGAAACCAGCTCCTGAATACAAGTTTTAGAACTAGGTAAGATCTTTCCAACGACATATTAAACGCTTTCAACGGCACAAAATAGAGCAAGATATGATCACATCAAATTCTACACGAGTTCGGAGTGAAATCAGAACTATTTGTGAATATATGGTTAATCTGTAACTTTTAATTAATGCATTGTAAATGAAGTTTGAACAATAGCTTTAGAGCTCAGATCTATCTTTCCAACGAGATATAATACGCTCCAAACGGATAAACACACAGCAAGATATGAGTGTCACAAATACTTAACCTTATCTCTATGATTGAGTTGTGGAAATTCATGGAATTACATGCTTATGTGAAATGCGTGGAGTTTGATAGCATCTTTGAAATAACTTTATGTGATAGAATCTAGATACGGATTTAGTGAATAAATTTTATACTTAAAATGGCGTAGAAGCTTTCTAAGTACCTTAGTACTTTTGAGACTCGTGAGACTAGAAGTTGAGTGGTCAAATTCGTTGAACTCTTATGGTCATATCGTGTGACCAAAAACACCACTTGAGAAACCAAGAATGATTTGCGCAAGTGCTATCTGGAGTTATTTGATTAGTATTTTAGTTACAGGGACGTAACCTCTCTTTAAGGAGGGTAGAATGTAATACTCTAGAATTTTGACATTTGATTTTAGCTTATGCTTCGGGACGAAGCATCTTTTAAGGAGGGTAGATTGTGACACTCCGACATTTTAAGTAAAATAAAATAAATTGTTAAACAGATAAATTGTGACATTTTAAATCAAATGATAATTTTGTTGGTAAGATGAAATTTCAATCCAAATACTTAAAGTGACATTTTATAATTTTAATCCAAAACAAAATAGTATGAGTTAATAGTATGTGTACAGAAATATAATACCGTACCCACAAATATCACAAAATATTGTTAGTATATAAAAGTTGACTTTGCAAAAACCAATGCTACGTACTTACTTACACGTAAGTGATAATATGCAAAACTTTTACACAAAAGGGCACTTATAAACTTGTAATAACAATTATGTCAAAGTTGGACTTTTCAACTTTATAATGGTAGGATTTGGGATTTGCATATACTAGTATTACGTACTCCGTATTATAGCTAGACCTTACCTAAAATACACTTAGGTATTAACCAAGAAGGAAACTAAAATATTAACATACACACACTCGTATGAATAGAAACGAATATAGCAACCAAATACATACGCACTGTACGTAACCTTTATAAACCAGCAAAGGAAAGATTTAAAAAATAATAATAAATAAATAAGAATAAATGAGGAAGGTCTGCAAACGTATGAAACCGACGAAGGCTGCTGGAACTATATATACTCCTGCGAACCATCTCTATATTATGCACCATACTAGAATGAACAACAACAAGAAAGGAAAGAAAGCTAAAGCGATAAAAAAAAGAATGGGAGAGAAAAGAAAGAGGGTGCGAGAGAAAACCAAAAAGAGTGAAAGGAAGAAAGAAAGAACAGGGGGAGGGTAAGACGCTCGTCCGGGGAGAGAGTCGTGTCGTTGCTATTCATTGTTGGGCAGGACTCGCCGGAGAAAGAGCCTCGCCGGAGCATCACCCAGAGTCCTTGGACCAAGCTGCCAACAGAGTCCCTGTATCGACGTCGTCGGGGGAAGGAGAGAGCACATATATGGAGGTGGATATCAATGCCACCCGATCGCCCCGCCTGAAGTGTAGACACCTGCGTCGCCGGGCTGCTGAAACAAAGGATGGTTGTGGCCGGACGTTGTCACATTTCTAACGAGAATCAACGAGGATAGAGGAACACGCCGAAACCACGTCCAGACTGGTTTCCGGACCATCGCCGCTGGAACAGGACATTGCCGGAGGAGGAACGTAACCCATTTTACGCCGGAATACCAGACTGCTGTCGCGCCATGATAATAGAAGCCACCAAGACTGACGATGCTCGCCGGGAAGTGGAAGAAAGGAGCACCGTTGGCGGTCGTTTCCGTCGTCCGCCTTCTCTCTCTTGCTACTGGCCGCGAAAACAAAGAATACAAGAGTACGTAAACTTCTACTCCGTATAAATTGGGCCGCATGTTTTCATAATAACGGGATAATGATAAATGAAAATTAAATGCTTTATTACGAATGGACTATTATACAGATTAGTCATTTGAGAAACAAAATAATCACAACAGTGAGAATTCATAATGGTAGATGAATTAAACCATAGTTTGAGTAATATATTGATTTATAATTTTAATATTCTTAGAAGGTGAATTCGGAGAAGGTCGATATAGAAGCTTCGATTAGGACTTATCGCGATTTGAGGTAAGTTTCATTGCAACCAAAATTTATACCTTTTACCTCGTAATTATTTTGAATGTTTTAATATACAATTCGAGTAATGTATTTGTGTGTATTAAATTTGAGTAAATGTTATTCTATATGAAGTTGTTTGTACTTGATATATTGGTTTGTTATTATTGGATTTTGATACAAGTTATTGTATATGATTTTTGGGAGATTTTCTAATGGTGATAATTTTGGTGGTGTTGTGAGTAAATTGGACTTTGAGAAAATATATGGGAATTTTAGCGTATTTTGAAAGATATGAACTTTTGATTGGAATTTGAGAAGGAAAGTTAATATTTTTTTACTGGTGACACAAATGTCTATAAGACATAAATATTGAGTTTTGAAAAGAGAAGATAAAAGAATGTTTTCATAATTGGGGCACCACGGGAGAAATCCGCATGTGTCGGGCCACCTTCACGTCCGTTAATGGTGAGGGAGGGTTAGGACTACTACTACTTGAATTGAGAGGTGTGAAACAAATTAAATGAATTTTGGAGGGTTCGGTAACCACCCTGAACAACTGGGCATCAGATCCCTTTTTATTAGAGCAGTAGTAGTAGTACCTATTCTCTTAAGGGTCTTTGAACCTAGAATTTAGGGAGTATATCCCATTTGGAGTAGGGAGACGTTGACGTCAGAACTACTTAGACTTCATACTACTCGGAGGGCTTGGAATCCCTTTAGGGGGTGTGCACACTTAAGGTAGAAGTCTAGATTCTAATAGAGGAGATGTGGTACCGAGAGCAGATCGGAGTGACCGTACAAAAGAACGGATCACTGGGCTCAAGAATCGAGATAACGCTTGGGCACCGCCCTTCTAAATGAACTAGGAGAATTAGCTATAAAGCTATTTTGAGGTAAATCAAATATTTTGGCATTTTACTCTTAAAGAGTTGGGTTAAAGAGTTGACTAAATACTTAATCATTTTATTAATTGTGAATTTCTAAAGTACAAATACTTGTGTTATTGGTTTGGAAAACATATTTGTGGACATTGATTATGTGTTTTTAAGGACTGTGATGAAGTGCTTAAGTTAGTTTTGAGATGGATATTTGGAGTTGTGTATATGATATATGCTTTGGAATATTTATGAGAATTTTTATTACATTTTCTAATGATTGGAATTATTATGATTTGGAATATTATTATTTTACATATGAATTAAGTTATGAGAATTTATTATAAATATTGTTTTACTTATGATTGATATGAATGTTTTGAAAAGATTTTTCCTCCGAATGGTTTTACAAAAACGTATATATGTACTAAACCTGATTATTTTACGGGGTTGGGTGGGACTTACTTAGCATTTCCGGCTAATTTTTGTCTCTTTGCTTTGCTTTTCTTTCTGTACTTTATTTGTGCAGGAGATAAGACCTGAGTATCTATTTGATGACGATGTTGATTCAAGAGAGATTTCGCTAGAACACCTAATTAGTAAATCATTGTAACTTATACTTTCAAGATCTTTAGTGAATAATTGTTTTGGAGCTTAAATTGTTTTGGAGATGATTAGCCTGTGCACTCGGTTAGGTTAGAACCGAGTGTGGCGGTAACGCCGCTATTTCCCTTAGAATTTTCCGCTGCACAACTATGATGTTTTCAAATAAAATTAATAAGAAGGTATTATTTCAAAGTGTTTTTGGGTGGGAAATTTGGGGGTGTTACAATATTAAACGCTTTCAACGGCACAAAATAGAGCAAGATATGATCGCATCAAATTCTACACGAGTTCGGAGAGAAATCTGAAACATTTGTGAATATATGGTTAATCTGTAACTTTTAATTAATGCATGAGTTCAGGCTTCGTGGTGATCTCATGGCCAAAACATACCTTCTTCAAGCAATCCCCAATGAAGTATACGTTCTCATCGATAGTATGCAAACAACTAAGGAAATGTGGGATGAGATAGAGAAACTGCTCCAAGGCACAAGCATTAGCCTTAAGACCAAGAAGACCACAATTCTTATTGCTTATGACTCCTTCAAAGCAGGCCCGGGAGAACCTTTGAACGAGACTTACAACAGACTCGTTCAACTGGTCAATGAACTCAGAAAAATCAAAGTATTCAGGTCCAACTTGGAACTGAATATTAGATTCCTATCCATCCTGCATGGGAAAAGACAGTGAAGGATGTTAGATCTCGCATTGACTTGGATGAAATTGACCTCTGCACTCTATATGAACATCTGAAGCAATTTGTCAATGAGGTTGCTTGTGCCGAGGATCATCACACCACAAATCCCCTAGCTCTTGTGATGGAAGCTCAGCCCATAAGGACAAACACACCACTGAAGAAGAAGAAGAAGAAGGTGGTGGTTGAATCAGACGATGATGAAAGTGATGACGACAAATCTGATCTGGAGGCTCAGCTTGCAGACTTACAGAAAAAGATGGCACTGCTTGCCAAGAGATTTGCAAAGAAGAACAGCTCCTGCAACAAGTTAAGAACCTCCTCATCTAACTACAAACAGAAGAACCATGAACTAGGATCTTCTAGAAAGGCGCCATCAGCTGAAGATGCTCCCAAATGCTACAATTGTGGAAAGGCTGGACATGTCATCAAAGACTGCCGCCTCCCAAAGAAGAAGGATGCTAACTTCTACAAGCAGAAGATGCTGTGGAATAAGCAGAAAATGTTGATGGTGCAGAAAGAAGAAGAAACTTCTGCAATGATTGCTGAGAATGATAACTGGGCAGAAGATTCTTCTGATGAGGAGGAGGAAGAAGAAAACTATGCCCTGATGGCACGAGTGGAGGAAGTTGAAAGAAAGGGTGATGCTGCGATCCTCGAAAGCGAATGCTCAACAAGCTCTGTAAGTACCTCTCATACTCCTTTAAATAACCAAATGCAGTTTTTACTTGAGAAGGACAATCTAATTAAAGAACTAAAGGAGAGACTAGACAATAATCACAGGGTACTGAAACAGAATCTAGACCAAAAATCTTCTTTAAGTGTTCAACTTGAAATTGCAAAAGATCAAGTCAAAAAGGTGTCCTCAGATTTTGAAAGCTTTGAACTTAAGATAGCTGAATTAACTAGGAAATTTGAGGATAGTGAACGAGAAAAAAGCACAGCAAAGGCTGAATGCGATTTTTTGCATAATAAGAGAAGAACACTTTTAAACAAAGTAAAATAACTAGAGGATCTAGCTGCTAGAAGAGGTCAGTCTGAACAAACAATTTTTCTTAATCAAATAAAGGATGACCGATTCTACAATCCTAAAATAGGACTGGGCATAAAAAATCCATGTAATCTAAAGAAAGTTAACTGTCTTCAAATCTATAACAAAGATTACATGGGACTAGGGTTTGGTGAGAAAATGTATTTTCGAAGTGATGAAGAAAACGCTGAAGCAGAAGAAGAAAAGAGAAAGAACCCTAAAGCTGTGATTTCTTGTGATTATCCCTCTGTAAATGAAAAACAACTTTCACAAGAAAAATCTACTTCCTGCTTTAGTGAATGCCTTGACCCTTATGCAAAAGATATTCCACACATAGGACATCCTCTAGATCCACCCCCAAGAGTAGGTATTTCTAAAACTGGAGAGGAACCTTGTATTTTTCCTATGGCTCAAAAACTCAAAAACCTTCAGAAAACTCTTGATAACGAGAGAGATTTGAAACTGAAAAGAGAGGTTTTGAGAGCAACTGGCAGGAACTTCTTCAAGAGTTCAATGAACTAAGTGAGAAGTATCATGCTAAAACAACCTCTTCTACTTCTAAGTTTGACAGCTCACACATCTCACCTGAGAAAACCAAGTTTTTAAAAGGTTCGTCCACTCATCTCTCTTCTCCTTTGTTTACAGGAAATGAAGTGAAGAAGGAAGGAGAAGAGCAGAATGAGTGGAGGAAAAAGAGGAAGGAAATCGCAGAAGGCAAAAAGAAAGTTTTTGAGAATAGTGCCAGTCCTAGATCTAGTTCTATTTTTTACTCTAAAGTTAATTGTAATTCTGTCTCTACAAAACAAAATTCTAGTAGTTCAGTCTTGAGTCCCAAGCTGAATATTTCTGAGGCATCTTCTAGACATGGTTCTATTCATAATACAAGTATTGCTTATGGTTATTCTGTTCCAGACCCCCATAATTATGAATGTGATGTGAATGTTGTTAAAGCAAAGCCTCACAGAAAGCTCAAACCAGAAAGAGAAACCAAGAAAAGAACTTCTAAGGGAACATTTTGTATTCCTGATATAAAATATGCTCTTCGAGTTCATTCAAGGAAACATCTTAATCGGCTTTCTAAAGAGGAAATTTTCAAAACCAAACTTAAGAAACAACCATTCAATCACAAAGCACGTATCTACTCTCCTCCCAAAGCACGTATCACAACCCCAAGATAAGACCCACCAAAACTGAAACGAAAAGGTGGGTCCCCAAGATGAGACCTACCAAACCTGAAACGGATAGGTGGGTCCCCCATCGCAGACCCACCAAAACTGAAACAGAAAGGTGGGTCCCCAAATTCAGACCCACCAGAACTAAAACGGAAAGGTGGGTTCACAACATCAGACCCACCAAAATGGAAACTGCTAAGTGGGCTCCAAAAACCAGACCCACTGCAAAAGCAGATCTGGCTATTGGAGAGCACACAAGAGAAAGATCTTTTGTCGAAAGAGCTGCTGACCTTGGATCACAGCTAAAAGCAAGATTTAGAAAGGTGTTTTTTGATAATAAGGAAGGACCCACTCCAAGTTGTGTACCTAAACCTGTTTGATTGTTTTGCAGGACGGTCATGTGTGGCACTTAGACTCAGGATGCTCAACCCACATGACCGGAATAAAGCACCTATTGAGCAACTACACCAACTGCTACGGAGTCAATGTCAGATTCGGGAACGATGCCTCATCTCTTATTCTTGGGTATGGGGACGTCATCTGTGCCAGTGTCACTATAAAAGACGTTTCATTTGTCAAAGGACTCAAACACAACTTACTGAGTATAGAACAATTCTGTGAAAGCGGGATGAAAGTGAGGTTCTTTGCAAAGCAATGCTGTGTTCTTGACAGCACAAGGAATACATTATTAACGTGTTACAGAACATCAAATCTGTACACCATTGATCTGAAAAGCGTCCAATCCACCACTTCCATCTGTCTGCTGTCCAAAGCTTCAACTGAACAGAACAACCTGTGGCACAGACGTCTCTCCCATCTGAACTTCAAACATCTATCATCCTTGTCCTCCAAGAAACTTGTCAAGGGGCTTCCTCTGCTAAAGTCTTCCGCTGAAAATCATTGTAGTGCCTGCAAAATGGGCAAAATGACGCGAAGCTCCCACAAGACGAAAACAGAACCATCATCTACACATCAGCTGCAGCTAATTCACATGGATCTGTGTGGACCTATGAGAGTCCAAAGCATCAACGGTCGCAAATACACTCTGGTGATCGTTGATGACTTCTCTAGGTACACATGGACAAAATTTCTCCGTTCAAAGGACGAGGCTGCAGAAAACATTATGACATTTATCAGGACCATCATGAAACTGCTACAACACAGTGTTCGAATTGTAAGAACTGACAATGGTACCGAGTTCAAAAATCAAATTCTCACTGAGTTCTATGAATCACTCGCTATCACTCAGCAATTTGCAGCAGCCAAAACTCCCCAACAGAACGGAGTTGTTGAGAGAAAGAATAGAACCCTTGTTGAAGCAGCACGCACCATGTTAATCCAATCCAGACTGCCTCACTTCATGTGGGCAGAGGCAATCAATACTGCGTGCTTCACTCAGAACAGAACATCCATCCATAAACGCTTCGATAAGACTCCTTATGAAAACCTCTTCAACAGAACTTCTGACATCTCTTTCTTCAAGGTTTTTGGCTGCAATTGCTTCATACTAAATGATCGGACAGAGAAGTAAGCTGGACCCCAAAGCAAGAGAAGGCGTGTTTATTGGCTACTCACTGCAGTCCAAAGCTTACAGAGTCTATCTCAGAGACAAGCGAACTGTCATCGAGAGTGTAAATGTTACATTCTATGAAATGGCAGACTTCGCAATCGAACATCTACAGACTGATCCATCACATGCTGTACCAGTAGCTTCTGATAAAGCTGAACCAAACACCGAACACGAAGATGTGATTCTCGACTCTCTTTTCAGAAACTTCTACGAGAACTCACAACCTCCGCCTCCTCCATGCACTCCAGCTTCAACATCAACTCCAACAGCAGAGATTCCGCTCCTCACAGGTCCAGACGATGTACCATCCACACCGTCAACCCCTCAATCGAATCTCAGAGGTGTGGAGGATCACGGCTTTGCTACGAGTCCAGAATCATCTCCATTACACACCACAGCTGCTCCAGAGCCTTCAACCTCCTATCAGGACTCGGATCAACCAATAATTACTCCAACTCCTCTAGCTCATGAGAGGAAGTGGACGAGAGCACATCATTCTGATTCAGATCTATGTTGATGACATCATCTTTGCCTCTTCAAATCCGCACCTATGCCAACATTTTGAGAAACTGATGAAAACAAAGTTCGAGATGAGCATGATGGGTGAACTTAACTTCTTCTTAGGCCTGCAAGTAAGACAACTCTCTGACGGCATTTTTATCAACCAGTCCAAATACATTCTGGATATGCTAAAGAGATTCAACATTGAAGGCAAATCTTCCATGACGACCCCTATGTCCCCAAACAATAAACTGGACTCAGACCCCTCCGGGAAGCCAGTTGATGCTACGAATTACAGGGCCATCATTGGATCTTTTCTATATCTCACGTCAAGCAGGCCTGACATTGTCTTCTCCACATGCTTATGTGATCGCTTTCAAGCCAATCCGAAGGAATCTCATCTGACCGCTGTACGACGAATTTTAAGATACCTCAAAGGCACGGTGAATCTAGGCCTTTGGTATCCCAAGCATTCAGGCTTTGATCTAGTCGGATACTCGGACGCTGACTTTGCTGGTTGCCGGATGGACCGCAAAAGTACATCGGGAGCCGTCCAATTCTTGGGCGAGAAGCTAGTCTGCTGGTCTTCCAAAAAACAGAACTGTGTGTCAACATCTACAGCTGAGGCCGAATACGTCGCGGCTGCTAGTTGTTGTTCACAAATATTATGGATGAAGACTCGGCTCCAGGACTACGCTTACACATTCCGCCACATCCCGATCTACAGTGACTCTCAAAGCGCCATCGCCATCACAAGCAATCCTGTTCACCACTCCCGCACCAAACACATTGATCTGCGTTATCATTTCATCAAGGATCACGTGGAGAAAGGAGACATAGATATGTACTTTGTAAGCTCCGAGATTCAACTGGCTGACTTGTTCACTAAGGCATTGGATGAAAAAAGATTCCAGTTCCTGGTCTCCAAGTTGGGCATGTTGAACCTCGAGCCTGTTTAATTTTTGTCTCCACTGGTCTGAAAAGTGTGTGTGTGTGGGACTAGTAAAAAGTGTGTGTGAGTGTGATATGTAAATAGTGTGTGTGCGTTGCATGTGTTGAGGGGGAGAAAACCAGAAAAAGAACAAAAAATAGTGTGTGTGTGTTGCATGTGTTGAGGGGGAGAAAAATAAAAAAGAACAAAAATAGTGTGTGTGTGTTGCATTTGTACATATGGTTTGTTGCATTTTTGGGGGGGGGGGGGAGAAAATTTTCACTGATTGAGGGGGAGCTCTATATTTTTACTGGTATTGGGCCTCGAAAATCTTTTAAAAAGGCATTGTGTGCTAGCCCAATCATTCGGGCTCAACTGTTACGAAGGAGGTCCAAAAATGTTCTCGCGTATATATGCCTCGGAAAATCCCTTCACTTCCCATTCTAAACTTTTCGCAAAGGCTTGAAACTTTCGCATCTCAGAGCTCCTCGTCTTCTCAAAAATTCTGTTTTCGCAAAACCTTCCCCTTCTCCGTTTCTCCTTCACGACATCCTTCTAAGGTAGTATTTCGATCGTTTTCGAGATCCATAAAAACGCTTTCAACGGACAAACGTTCTCGCAGAACGATCGCCTTTTTCTCAAAATCAAAATCAAAAATAGGTTTTTTCGTTTGAATGTATGTCGAAATCTTGTTGTTATCATTTTGGTATATCGTATCTATGTCTTTGCAGGTGGATTCGTTGCTTCGAAATCATGATTTCGAGATTTTGTTTTTCAAGATCTTGAGATCGTCGTTTCATCTTCGAGCAAGATCTCGAGATTTGCATCTCGACATCTTGATCTCGAGATTTGAATCTCGAAATCAAGATCTCGAGATTTGCATCTCGACATCTTGATCTCGAGATTTGAATCTCGAAATCAAGATCTCGAGATTTACATCTCGACATCTCGATCTCGAGATTTGAATCTCGAAATCAAGATCTCGAGATTTGCATCTCGACATCTTGATCTCGAGATTTGAATCTCGAAATCAAGATCTCGAGATTTGATTCTCGAAATCATGATCTCGAGATTCAGATCTCGAGATTTGGACTGCAATATTTTTCAAAATTCCACCTGCATAAACTTATCTGAAACCTGCAAACGAAACTCTTTCAATCTAATCACAGAGAAATCAAACCGTTGAATTTCATATGCTGACCCCCTGCTTTTACAGTTTATAATGGCAGGAACAACTCAAACGCAGATCGATGATGCCATCTACCCCAAGGGGAAATGGATCAAGGTGCTGGACAACAATTTCCAGCTAGACCTCACAGTTTTCAAATGCCAGAATCCAGTGATCCCAGCAATCATGAAAGGTCACTATCTCTGGCCTGCACTTCACAACGCAAAACCAGTGCCAGAGATATACTTACAACAGTTTTGGGGTCACATGCATACGGAATCACCGAAGGATCACTCAAAGATAAAGACCAAACTGAACGGCATGCGCGTGGTTCTAACACCATCAACTCTGCGTACTACATTAGCGCTGCCAGTCCGAGACACGTATGATGCACTGCCATCCATCCCCGATCTACTAAAAGACGTGGCATCCCTCGGCTACACCTCATTACTGCCACAGCTCTCCAAATTCAACGGAGCATATCTTCATCATCCGTGGAAGAGCCTCTTCGGGCTGGTGAACAAGTGTCTGTCGCCTAAGCATGCCGGATTCGACAAGTGCAACAAGCAGATCCTACTCATCTTTCATGGCATCGCATTCAACAAGAACTACGACTTGGCACAGCTCTTTTTCCCAGAGCTAATGGACCTGGTCAAAGCCAAAGAGAAGAACAGGCCAGGTACCATCCCATATGCAAGATGGCTCGGGCTGATCATCAACGAATGCATGGCAGAGCATTCATCAATCCCAAAACGCAGCTCAGATCCACACTACAGTGCACCGAAGCTGCAGTACTTCAAAGTAGACAAGAACCCTGTCTTCGGTCTGCGGATCCCTGGGTTTCTGCTCAACCTTTCCAAATCCTCAAATCCAGCAGTTCAACTGTACAAGGAAGCCACTGAGAGAACTGTCCCTATGGTTCAGC
The DNA here is from genome assembly GCA_945859875.1 of Cuscuta europaea. NCBI lineage: Eukaryota > Viridiplantae > Streptophyta > Magnoliopsida > Solanales > Convolvulaceae > Cuscuta > Cuscuta europaea. The sequence goes on along the minus strand of CAMAPE010000015.1, from coordinate 1,729,177 downwards.
AAAACCCAGCTGGACCTACCCCGGGGGCAAAGCCGAGTGTAGGTAAGGGTCCAAAGAAAACCCAAAAGCCACAGAAACCAGTGGCCGGTTCGCCCAATGAGGGAATGTGTGACGACTCTCTAAAGACGAGTCAGGCGGCTGAGGGCACCGAAACAGACGCTGAGGAAACTGCCAATGAGTCGTCAAGTGATGCCCAAACAAACACTGACGATGAGGCATCCGAGAGCGTGGGCACGGATAGCGAGGAATCTGGCTCGGATGATGATGATGACGACAATGACAGTGAGGATGTTGAGCACACATATGCTCTGATCAGAAAAGGGAAGCTGCCTGTTGAATCTCCACAAAAGAAGTGGATCACTGCTGAAGACGCAGCACCGATAATAGCAGGCAGACCCCAAGTCTTCACTATCAAAGAGCTAGCTAAACCAAGAGCCGATCCCAGCGAAACAAACTGCTCCAAGGATGACTACGATGAAGCAGCTCATTCTATAAAGAATTCCAAAGACGTTGTCATCCGGGAGAAAAGGGCCAAGATTAAGAATGACAAAGCTAAGTCAAAGCCCCAGCCCCGAGTCAGAAAGAGCCTAATTGATAAAGCAGACGAGCACATCTTCGCTGGCTGTGATACCTTTATCCAAATAAGCCGAGCTGAATCCTTAAGTAAAGGAGCCGATCTTTTCGGTTCCCGGGTAGAAGTCGCAGCATCTGGCTCAACTGCGCAAGCACAACCCTCACCCAGCCACTCGATAGCCTCCCAACAGGTTATTGTTTCAAAAGAATGGGACTCAACCCCCTCACTGGTTCCTTCCGAATCAGTTGAGCGTACAATTGACCTATCGCCCGAGGTCAAAACCCCTTCTTCAAGCACATTGAGTCTAGGTGTCACATTCCCTACATTTTCTTCTTTTTCTAGGACACCTACACTATTCACTGCACATACAGGTGCACACACCCTGAAAGCAACAACCAGAGCGCAAGCTATGACGGTTGGAAGCCCTGCTACGCCCTCAATGATTCCATCATTGCACGCAGGCCACACATCAGCTATCTTCACTGATGCTGTGACAACAGTTACAACCCCCGTAACTGGTCACCCAACCTTTGAAGACGTCAACGTTCTACTAAATCGCTTCCTAGATTCCAACATTAAACCATGGGTGCAAGATGCAATGACCGCACTAGCACAGGAATTTAGGACCACCCAAGCGGTTCGGTCTGAACAACCCCCACCCCAACCTTCACCCGAACCCTTCATTTCCCATACACAACCCGTATCCTCCACCCCTCTATCTCACCAATCCATTAACCAAATACCCGTTCCTTCACACTCTCGAGGAACCCAGGATACAGAACTAGTATTCTCCCCACACCCGACCACACCCTCCATCGATCTCTCCTCACTATCTTTCGACACCCTTGCATCGGCTTTGCTGGACAACCTTCTAAACATCCCCGAAGCCAAACTTACCCTCCACCAGCAAGCCATTCTTGATGCCCTCCTTTCTTCCCCCGAAACCAAGAGCAAATGCAAAGAGAGTCCTCGTGGTCGCAAACGTTCCCATGAGGACCCCGATGATTCGGATCCTCATGAGGGGGAGAACAAGCGCCCACGATCACTTGAGCAAACTGCTTTACCTCGCCAAACTTCACAGCCCATCCAACCCGAAACCTCTACAAACCAACAGCCACCACCCGTAGCCAAAATATCTAGCCTGGTCGAGCTAGACTCAACATCCCGAGGCGTATCTCCTAGAGATACCAACCGAGGAGGGGATGGAAGTCCTGATGATGCTACCACTGGTACATCTTTTACATCAGGCCATCAGTTAGAACCTAGTTCTAAACTGATGTCAACGGGCAATCCAAGTGAACCCGGTTGTGCTACCCAAGATAAATCACCGCTCCAACAGCAGCAAAGAGTTCCATACATTTCCCCAGGCAAGGACATCCAAGATGCACTGGAGGAGGCGGTGATACATGATAAATGGCCAAGACAATGGACAGAATGGGATGATCTCCGCAATAAGGCTGAGGTAGATGACATGCAGAGAAATTGGTGGCTACGAGAGCTAATCAACAAATGTGCTGAAGATATCATCAGGCTCGAGGACGATGAACGAAAGGAAGGGGAGAATTACAAGGAATCTCAGAAAACTCTTGAATCCGTCGTTAGACAATCAGCGGGAAGACTTCCCAAGACAGAAAAACCTTGGGACAACGTTCGAATCAAAGCCCCCTTCTAAGAGGAAATCAGAGAGCATATTTGGCGTAGACCAGACAAATTCAAACCGTTGAATGAACTGAAGCTTCGAGGCCTTACTCATCTAAAAGGAAAGCATGCTGGAGGTCATCTACATATGCTATTACAAAGGTCAACCGGTACTCAGAGAGAGCTGATGGAACAAGACTTGAAGTCCAACATTCTCCCGATTCATCAAATTCTACAAGTGAAGGCCAAGGATTATCACGGAGTGACATTCTATTCTTACAGGCTTCAACGCACTGACGAGAGTGAATTTACTTGCCAAGAGAATGATTTCATCATGCTAAAACCAGACGACATCTATCAAATGTTCATGGCCTATCGATACCTTCCAGTCAGGCAGAGCAAAACATACAGCGAAGGTCTTGCAGCAATCAAGAGATTCATGCTCAGACAGATCAGAGTACATTCTTCACATGACCTACAGATGGCTATTGAGTGCAACTTGACAAAGACAAACCTTACAAAGCCAAGACTGTATGGTCCAGAACTCGAAGACTTCCCAGCTTACCACATCTTCTTCACACCGCCAGCAGTCACTTACCTCAACCACAAGAACGAAAAACGTCTGATGGTGGTCAATGAAATTGAGAAGTACTGTGATGGAATGCTGAAGATAATCAAAGAACAGCTTCTAAAGATGAAGGCACAGCTAGAGGAAAATCTTCAGGAGGCATCGTCATATGTTCAAAAGGAACACTCTACAGTAGAGACAATTTTAAAGGCCATCGACGATCGCCTAGAAAAGAGAAATATGCTGAGGCAATACGAGCATGCACTGAATATGAGGAAGCACTACTTCAAGTCACAGAAGCAATAACAAAGTGGCACTTGATCACAAAGGGGGAGATTGTTGGAGATATTTTAATTGTGAATCAAGTTTGTCATAGATTAGCTTTATTATTATTCCTTGTATTAAATTAGTGCATGTATTAGATTGAATGTGGGCCAAGTGTTAGGCCCATATAAACAGGCTAAAAGCCTTTCACGCCTAACCTAAACCTCGCCTATAATAGGGCACTTTTAGCGTAAATACAGTGTATTGCAGTAATTAGGCAATCATCCCTTTATATTTTGAAATCAGCGCCTGTAGACAACTTTTAGAACTCGGTAAGATCATTCCAACGAGATATTAAACGGTTTCTACGGAACAAAATAGAGCAATATATGATCGCATCAAATTCTACACGAGTTCGGAGTGAAATCAGAAACATTTGTGAATATATGGTTAATCTGTAACTTTTAATTAATGCATTGTAAATGAAGTTGGAACAATAGCTTTAGAGCTCCGATCTATCTTTCCAACGAGATATAATACGCTCCAAACGGATAAACACACAGAAAGATATGAGTGTCACAAATAACTAGCCTTATCTCTATGATTTAGCGTTTTCAGCGAAAATAGAGCACTTTTAGCGTAAATACAGTGTATTTTAGTAATTAGGCAATCATCCCTTGATATTTTGAAACAAGCGCCTTAAGACAAGTTTTAGAACTCGGCAAGAGCTTTCCGACGAGATATTAAACACTTTCAACGGCACAAAATAGAGCAAGATATGATCGCATCAAATTCTATACAAGTTTGGAGTGAAATCAGAAACGTTTGTGAATATATGGTTAATCTGTAACTTTTAATGAATGCATTGTAAATTAAGTTGGAAAAATAGCTTTAGAGCTCCGATCTATCTTTCCAACGAGATGTAATACGCTCCAAACGGATAAACACACAGCAAGATATGAGTGTCACAAATACTTAGCTTTATCTCTAAGATTTAGCGTTTTCAGCAAAAATAGAGCACTGTTAGCGTAAATACAGTGTATTTTAGTAATTAGGCAATCATCCCTTGATATTTTGAAACCAGCGCCTGAATACAAGTTTTAGAACTAGGTAAGATCTTTCCAACGACATATTAAACGCTTTCAACGGCACAAAATAGAGCAAGATATGATCACATCAAATTCTACACGAGTTCGGAGTGAAATCAGAACTATTTGTGAATATATAGTTAATCTGTAACTTTTAATTAATGCATTGTAAATGAAGTTTGAACAATAGCTTTAGAGCTCAGATCTATCTTTCCAACGAGTTATAATACGCTCCAAAGGGATAAACACACAGCAAGATATGAGTGTCACAAATACTTAGCCTTATCTCTATGATTTAGCGTTTTCAGAGAAAATAGAGAACTTTTAGCGTAAATACAGTGTATTTTAGTAATTAGGCAATCATCCCTTGATGTTTTGAAACCAGCGCCTGAAGACAAGTTTTTGAACATGGTAAGATCTTTCCAACGAGATATTAAACGCTTTCAACGGCAAAAAATAGAGCAAGATATGATTGCATCAAATCTACACGAGTTCGGAGTGAAATCAGAAACGTTTGTGAATATATGGTTAATCTGTAACTTTTAATTAATGAATTGTAAATTAAGTTGGAACAATAGCTTTAGAGCTCCGATCTATCTTTCCAACGAGATATAATACGCTCCAAACGGATAAACACACAGCAAGATATGAGTGTCACAAATACTTAGCTTTATCTCTAAGATTTAGCGTTTTCAGCAAAAATAGAGCAATTTTAGCGTAAATACAGTGTAATTTAGTAATTAGGCAATCATCATTTGATATTTTTAAACCAGCGCCTGAATACAAGTTTTAGAAATAGGTAAGATCTTTCCAACGACATATTAAACGCTTTCAACGGCGCAAAATAGAGCAAGATATGATCACATCAAATTATTCACGAGTTCGGAGTGAAATCAGAACTATTTGTGAATATATGGTTAATCTGTAACTTTTAATTAATGCATTGTAAATGAAGTTTGAACAATAGCTTTAGAGTTCAGATCTATCTTTCCAACGAGATGTAATACGCTCCAAACGGATAAATACACAGCAAGATATGAGTGTCACAAATGCATAGCCTTATCTCTATGATTTAGTGTTTTCAGAGAAACTAGAGCACTTTTAGCGTAAATACAGTGTATTTTAGTAATTAGGCAATCATCCCTTGATATTTTGAAAGCAGCACCTGAAGACAAGTTTTAGAACATGGAAAGATCTTTCCAACGAGATATTAAACGCTTTCAACGGCAAACAATAGAGCAAGATATGATTGCATCAAATCTACACGAGTTCGGAGTGAAATCAGAAACATTTGTGAATATATGGTTAATCTGTAACTTTTAATTAATGCATTGTAAATGAAGTTGGAACAATAGCTTTAGAGCTCCGATCTATCTTTCCAGCGAGATATAATACGCTCCAAACGGATAAACACACAGAAAGATATGAGTGTCACAAATACTTAGCCTTATCTCTATGATTTAGCGTTTAAGCGAAAATAGAGCACTTTTAGCGTAAATACAGTGTATTTTAGTAACTAGGGAATCATCCCTTGATATTTTGAAACCCGCGCAAGCAGACAAGTTTTAGAACTCGGTAAGCTCGTTCCAACGAGATGTTAAACGCTTTCAACGGCAAAAAATAGAGCAAGATATGTTCGCATCAAATTCTACACGAGTTCGGATTGAAATCAGAAACATTTGTGAATATATGGTTAATTTGTAACTTTTAATTAATGCATTGTAAATTAAGTTGGAACAATAGATTTAGAGCTCCGATCTATCTTTCCAACGAGATATAATACGCTCCAAACGGATTAACACACAGTAAGATATGAGTGTCACAAATAATTAGCCTTATTTCTATGATTTAGCGTTTTCAGCGAAAATAGAGGACTTTAAGCGTAAATACAGTGTATTTTAGTAATTTGGCATTCATCCCCTGATAGTTTGAAACCACACGCCTGAAGACAAGTTTTAGAACTCGGTAAGATGTTTCCAACGAGATGTTAAACGCTTTCAACGGCACAAAATAGAGCAAGATATGATCGCATCAAATTCTACACGAGTTCGGAGTGAAATCAGAAACATTTGTGAATATATGGTTAATCTGTAACTTTTAATTAATGCATTGTAAATTAAGTTGGAACATTAGCTTTAGAGCTCCGATCTATCTTTCCAACAAGATATAATATGCTCCAAACGGATAAACACACAGCAAGATATGAGTGTCACAAATACTTAGCCTTATCTCTATGATTTAGCGTTTTCAGCGAAAATAGAGCACTTTTAGCGTAACTACTGTTTTTTAGTAATTAGGCAATCATGCATTGATATTTTGAAACCAGCGCCTGAAGACATGTTTTAGAACTCGATAATATCTTTCTAACGAGATATTAAACGCTTTCAACGGCACAAAATAGAGCAAGATATGATCGCATCAAATTCTACACCAGTTCGGAGTGAAATCACAAACATTTGTGAATATATGGTTAATCTGTAACTTTTAATTAATGCATTGTAAATGAAGTTGGAACAATATCTTTAGAGCTCCGATCTATTTTTCCAACGAGATACAATACGCTCCAAACGGATAAACACACAGCAAGATATGAGTGTCACAAATACTTAGCCTTATCTCTATGATTTAGCGTTTTCAGCGAAAATAGAGCACTTTTAACGTAAATACTGTGTATTTTAGTAATTAGGCAATCATACCTTGATATTTTGAAACCAGCGCCTGAAGACATGTTTTAGAACTCGATAATATCTTTCTAACGAGATATTAAACGCTTTCAACGGCACAAAATAGAGCAAGATATGATTGCATCAAATCTACACGAGTTAGGAGTGAAATCAGAAACATTTGTGAATATATGGTTAAGCTGTAACTTTTAATTAATGAATTGTAAATGAAGTTGGAATAATAGCTTTAGAGCTCCGATCTATCTTTCTAACGAGATATAATACGCTCCAAACGGATAAACACACAGCAAGATATGAGTGTCACAAATACGTAGTCTTATCTCTATGATTTAGCGTTTTCAGAGAAAATAGAGCACTTTTAGCGTAAATTCAGTGTATTTTACTAATTAGGCAATCATCCCTTGATAGTTTGAAACCAGCGCCTGAAGACAAGTTTTAGAACATGGTAAGATCTTTCCAACGAGATATTAAACGCTTTCAACGGCACAAAATAGAGCAAGATATGATCGCATCAAATTCTACACGAGTTCGGAGTGAAATCAGAAACATTTGTGAATATATGGTTGATCTGTAACTTTTAATTAATGCATTGTAAATGAAGTGGGAACAATAGCGTTAGAGCTCCGATCTATCTTTCCTACGAGATATAATACGCTCCAAACGGATAAACACATAGCAAGATATGAGTGTCACAAATAATTAGCTTTATCTCTATGATTTAGCGTTTTCAACGAAAATAGAGCACGTTTAGCGTAAATACAGTGTATTTTAGTAATGTGGCAATCATCCCTTGATATTTGGAAACCAGCGCCTGAAGACAAGTTTTCGAACTCGGTATGATGTTTCCAACGAGATATAAAACGCTTTGAACGGCACAAAATAGAGCAATATATGATTGCATCAAATCTACACGAGTTCGGAGTGAAATCAGAAACATTTGTGAATATATGGTTAATCTGTAACTTTTAATTAATGAATTGTAAATGAAGTTCGAATAATAGCTTTAGAGCTCCGATCTATCTTTCCAACGAGATATAATACGCTCCAAACGGATAAACACGCAGCAAGATATGAGTGTCACAAATACGTAGTCTTATCTCTATGATTTAGCGTTTTCAGAGAAAATAGAGTACTTTTAGCGTAAATTCAGTGTATTTTAGTACTTAGGCAATCATCCCTTGATATTTTGAAACCAGCGCCTGAAGACAAGTTTTAGAACATGGTAAGATCTTTCCAACGAGATATTAAACGCTTTCAACGGCACAAAATAGAGCAAGATATGATCGCATCAAATTCTACACGAGTTCGGAGTGAAATCAGAAACATTTGTGAATATATGGTTAATCTGTAACTTTGAATTAATGCATTGTAAATGAAGTTGGAACAATAGCTTTAGAGCTCCGATCTATCTTTCCAACGAGATATAATACGCTCCAAACGGATAAACACACAGCAAGATATGAGTGTCGCAAATACTTAGCCTTATCTCTATGATTTAGCGTTTTCAGCGAAAATAGAGCACTTTTACGGTAAATTCAGTGTATTTTAGTAATTAAGCAATCATCCCCCTATATTTTGAAACCAGCGCCAGAAGACAAGTTTTAGAACTAGGTAAGATCGTTCCAACGAGATATTAAACGCTCTCAACGGCACATTAAACGCTTTCAATGGCACAACATAGAGCAAGATATGATCGCATCAAATTCTACACGAGTTCGGAGTGAAATCAGAAACATTTGTTTATATAGGGTTAATCTGTAACTTTTAATTAATGCATTGTAAATGAAGTTGGAACAATAGCATTAGAGCTCCGATCTATCTTTCCAACGAGATATAATACGCCCCAAATGGATAAACACACAGCAGGATATGAGTGTCAAAAATACTTAGCCTTATCTCTATGATTTAGCGTGTTTAGCTAAAATAGAGCACTTTTAGCGTAAATACAGTGTATTTTAGTAATTAGGCAATAATCCCTTGATTCTTTGAAACCAGCGCCTGAATACAAGTTTTAGAACTCGGTAATATCTTTCCAACGAGATATTAAACTCTTTCAACGGAACAACATAGAGCAAGATATGATCGCATCAAATTCTACACGAGTTCGGGGTGAAATCAGAAACATTTGTGAATATATGGTTAATCTGTAACTTTTAATTAATGCATTGTAAATGAAGTTGGAACAATAGCTTTAGAGCTACGATCTATCTTTCCAACGAGATATAATACGCCCAAAACGGATAAACACACAGCAAGATATAAATGTCACAAATACTTAGCCTTTTCTCTATGATTTAGCGTTTTCAGCCAAAATAGAGCACTTTTAGCGTTAATACAGTGTATTTTAGTAATTAGGCAATCATCCCTTGATATTTTGAAACCAGCGCCTGAAGACAAGTTTAGAACTCGGTAAGATATTTCCATCGAGATATTAAACGCTTTCAACGGCACAAAATAGAGCAAGATATGACCGCGTCAAATTCTACATGAGTTCGGTGTAAAATCAGAAACATTTGTGAATATATGGTTAATCTGTAACTTTTAATTAATGCATTGTAAATGAAGTTGGAACAATAGCTTTAGAGCTCCGATCTATTTTTCCAACGAGATATAATACGCTCCAAACGGATAAACACACAGCAAGATATGAGTGTCACAAATACTTAGCCTTATCTCTATGATTTAGAGTTTTCAGCGAAAATAGAGCACTTTTAGCGTAACTACTGTGTATTTTAGTAATTAGGCAATCATACCTTGATATTTTGAAACCCGCGCCTGAAGACATGTTTTAGAACTCGATAATATCTTTCTAACGAGATATTAAAAGCTTTCAACGACACAAAATAGAGCAAGATATGATCGCATCAAATTCTACACCAGTTCGGAGTGAAATCAGAAACATTTGTCAATATATAGTTAATCTGTATTTTTTAATTAATGCATTGTAAATTAAGTTGGAACAATAGCTTTAGAGCTCCGATCTATCTTTCCAACGAGATATAATACGCTCGAAACGGATAAACACACAGCAAGATATGAGTGTCACAAATACTTAGCCTTATCTCTATGATTTTGCGTTTTCAGCGAAAATAGAGTACTTTTAGCTTAAATACAGTGTATTTTAGTAATTCGGCAATCATCCCTCGATATTTAGTAACCAGCACATGAAGACAATTTTTAGAACTCGGTAAGAGCTTTCCAACGAGATATTAAACGCTTTCAACGGCACAAAATAGAGCAAGATCTGATTGCATCAAATCTACACGAGTTCGGAGTGAAATTAGAAACATTTGTGAATATATGGTTAATCTGTAACTTTTAATTAATGAATTGTAAATTAAGTTGGAATAATAACTTTAGAGCTCCGATCTATCTTTCTAACGAGATATAATACGCTCCAAACGGATAAACACACAGCAAGATATGAGTGTCACAAATACGTAGCCTTATCTCTATGATTTAGCGTTTTCAGAAAAAATAGAGCACTTTTAGCGTAAATTCAGTGTATTTTAGTAATTAGGCAATCATCCCTTGATATTTTAAAACCAGCGCCTGAAGACAAGTTTTAGAACATGGTAAGATCTTTCCAACGAGATATTAAACGCTTTCAACGGCACAAAATAGAGCAAAATATGATCGCATCAAATTCTACACGAGTTCGGAGTGAAATCAGAAACATTTGTGAATATATGGTTAATCTGTAACTTTTAATTAATGCATTGTAAATGAAGTTGGAACAATAGCGTTAGAGCTCCGATCTATCTTTCCTACGAGATATAATACGCTCCAAACGGATAAACACATAGCAAGATATGAGTGTCACAAATAATTAGCCTTATCTCTATGATTTAGCGTTTTCAGCGAAAATAGTGCACGTTTAGCGTAAATACAGTGTATTTTAGTAATGTGGTAATCATCCCTTGATATTTGGAAACCAGCGCCTGAAGACAAGTTTTCGAACTCGGTATGATGTTTCCAACGAGATATAAAACGCTTTGAACGGCACAAAATAGAGCAAGATATGATTGCATCAAATCTACACGAGTTCGGAGTGAAATCAGAAACATTTGTGAATATATGGTTAATCTGTAACTTTTAATTAATGCATTGTAAATGAAGTTCGAATAATAGCTTTAGAGCTCCGATCTATCTTTCCAACGAGATATAATACGCTCCAAACGGATAAACACGCAGCAAGATATGAGTGTCACAAATACTTAGCCTTATCTCTATGATTTAGCTTTTTCAGAGAAAATAGAGCACTTTTAGCGTAAATTCAGTGTATTTTAGTAATTAGGCAATCATCCCTTGATATTTTAAAACCAGCGCCTGAAGACAAGTTTTAGAACATGGTAAGATCTTTCCAACAAGATATTAAACGCTTTCAACGGCACAAAATAGAGCAAGATATGATCGCATCAAATTCTACACGAGTTCGGAGTGAAATCAGAAACATTTGTGAATATATGGTTAATCTGTAACTTTGAATTAATGCATTGTAAATGAAGTTGGAACAATATCTTTAGAGCTCTGATCTATCTTTCCAACGAGATATAATACGCTCCAAACGGATAAACACACAGCAAGATATGAGTGTCACAAATACTTAGCCTTATCTCTATGATTTAGCGTTTTCAGCGAAAATGGAGCACTTTTAGGGTAAATTCAGTGTATTTTAGTAATTAAGCAATCACCCCCCTATATTTTGAAACCAGCGCCAGAAGACAAGTTTTAGAACTAGGTAAGATCGTTCCAACGAGATATTAAACACTCTCAACGGCACATTAAACGCTTTCAATGGCACAACATAGAGCAAGATATGACATCAAATTATACACGAGTTCGGAGTGAAATCAGAAACATTTGTTTATATAGGGTTAATCTGTAACTTTTAATTAATGCATTGTAAATGAAGTTGGAACAATAGCTTTAGAGCTCTGATCTATCTTTCCAACGAGATATAATATGCCCCAAATGGATAAACACACAGCAGGATATGAGTGTCACAAATACTTAGCCTTATCTCTATGATTTAGCGTGTTCTGCTAAAATAGAGCACCTTTAGCGTAAATACAGTGTATTTTAGTAATTAGGCAATAATCATTTGATTTTATGAAACCAGCGCCTGAAGACAAGTTTTAACGGCACAACATAGAGTAAGATATGATCGCATCAAATTCTACACGAGTTCGGGGTGAAATCACAAACATTTGTGAATATTTGGTTAATCTGTAACTTTTAATTAATGCATTGTAAATGAAGTTGGAACAATAGCTTTAGAGCTCCGATCTATCTTTCCAACGAGATATAATACGCCTAAAACGGATAAACACACAGCAAGATATGAATGTCACGAATACTTAGCCTCTTCTCTATGATTTAGCGTTTTCAGCCAAAATAGAGCACTTTTTGCGTTAATACAGTGTATTTTAGTAATTAGGCAATCATCCCTTGATATTTTGAAACCAGCGCCTGAAGACAAGTTTTAGAACTCGGTAAGATATTTCCATCGAGATATTAAACGCTTTCGACGGCACAAAATAGAGCAAGATATGATCGCGTCAAATTCTACATGAGTTCGGTGTAAAATCAGAAACATTTGTGAATATATGGTTAATCTGTAACTTTTAATTAATGCATTGTAAATGAAGTTGGAACAATAGCTGTAGAGATCCAATATATCTTTCCAACGAGATATAATACGATCCAAACGGATAAACACACAGCAAGATATGAATGACACAAATACTTAGCCTTATCCCTATGATTTAGCGTTTTCAGCGAAAATAGAGCACTTTTAGGGTGAATACAGTGAATTTTAGTAATTAGGCAATCACCCCTTGAAATTTTGAAACCAGCGCCTGAATACAAGTTCTAGAACTCGGTAAGATCTTTCCAACGAGATATTAAACGCTTTCAGCGGCACAAAATAGAGCAAGATATGATTGTATCAAATTCTACACGAGTTCGGAGTGAAATCAGAAACATTTGTGAATATATGGTTAATCTGTAACTTTTAATTAATTCATTGTAAAGGAAGTTAGAGCAATAGCCTTAGAGCTCCGATCTATCTTTCCAACGAGATATAATACGCCCAAAACGGATAAACACACAGCAAGATATGAATGTGACAAATACATAGCCTTTTCTCTATGATTTAGCGTTTTCAGCTAAAATAGAGCACTTTTAGCGTAAATACAGTGTATTTTAGTAATTAGGCAATCATCCCTTGATATTTTGAAACCAGCGCCTGAAGACAAGTTTTAGAACTCGGTAAGATATTGCCATCGAGATATTAAACGCTTTCAACGGCACAAAATACAGCAAGATATGATCGCGTCAAATTCTACATGAGTTCGGTGTAAAATCAGAAACATTTGTGAATATATGGTTAATCTGTAACTTTTAATTAATGAATTGTAAATGAAGTTGGAACAATAGCTTTAGAGCTCCGATCTATCTTTCCAACGAGATATAATACGATCCAAATGGATAAACACACAGCAAGATACGAGTGACACAAATACTTAGCCTTATCCCTATGATTTAGCGTTTTCAGCGAAAATAGAGCACTTTTAGCGTGAATACAGTGAATTTTAGTAATTAGGAAATCACCCCTTGAAATTTTGAAACCAGCGTCTGAAGACAAGTTCTAGAACTCGGTAAGATGTTTCCAACGAGATATTAAACGCTTTCAGCGGCACAAAATAGAGCAAGATATGATGGTATCAAATTCTACACGAGTTCGGAGTGAAATCAGAAACATTTGTGAATATATGGTTAACCTGTAACTTTTAATTAATTCATTGTAAATGAAGTTGGAACAATAGCTTTAGAGATCCGATCTATCTTTCCAACGAGATATAATACGCCTAAAACGGATAAACACACAGCAAGATATGAATGTCACAAATACTTAGCCTTTTCTCTATGATTTAGCGTTTTCAGCCAAAATAGAGCACTTTTAGCGTAAATACAGTGTATTTTAGTAATTAGGCAATCATACCTTGATATTTTGAAACCAGCGCCTGAAGACAAGTTTTAGAAATCGGTAAGATAGTGCCATCGAGATATTAAACGCTTTCAACGGCACAAAATAGAGCAAGATATGATCGCGTCAAATTCTACATGAGTTCGGTGTAAAATCAGAAACATTTGTGAATATATGGTTAATCTGTAACTTTTAATTAATGCATTGTAAATGAAGTTGGAACAATAGCTTTAGAGCTCCGATCTATCTTTCCAACGAGATATAATACGCTCCAAACGGATAAACACACAGCAAGATATGAGTGTCACAAATACTTAGCCTTATCTCTATGGTTTAGCGTTTTCAGAGCAAATAGAGCACATTTAGCGTAAATTCAGTGTATTTTTGTAATTAGGCAATCATCCCTTGATATTTTGAAACCAGCGCCTGAAGACAAGTTTTAGAACATGGTAAGATCTTTCCAACGAGATATTAAACGCTTTCAACGGCACAAAATAGAGCAAGATATGATCGCATCAAATTCTACATGAGTTCGGAGTGAAATCAGAAACATTTGTGAATATATGGTTAATCTGTAACTTTGAATTAATGCATTGTAAATGAAGTTGGAACAATAGCTTTAGAGCTCTGATCTATCTTTCCAACGAGATATAATACGCTCCAAACGGATAAACACACAGCAAGATATGAGTGTCACAAATACTTAGCCTTATCTCTATGATTTAGCGTTTTCAGCGAAAATAGAGCACTTTTAGGGTAAATTCAGTGTATTTTAGTAATTAAGAAATCATCCCCCTATATTTTGAAACCAGCGCCAGAAGACAAGTTTTAGAACTAGGTAAGATCGTTCCAACGAGATATTAAACGCTCTCAACGGCACATTAAACGCTTTCAATGGCACAACATAGAGCAAGATATGATCGCATCAAATTCTACACGAGTTCGGAGTGAAATCAGAAACATTTGTTTATATAGGGTTAATCTGTAACTTTTAATTAATGCATTGTAAATGAAGTTGGAACAATAGCTTTAGATCTCTGATCTATCTTTCCAACGAGATATAATAAGCCCCAAATGGATAAACACACAGCAGGATATGAGTGTCCCAAATACTTAGCCTTATCTCTATGATTTAGCGTGTTCAGCTAAAATAGAGCACCTTTAGCGTAAATAAAGTGTATGTTAGTAATTAGGCAATAATAATTTGATTTTATGAAACCAGCGCCTGAAGACAAGTTTTAACGGCACAACATAAAGCAAGATATGATCGCATCAAATTCTACACGAGTTCGGGGTGAAATCAGAAAATTTGTGAATATATGGTTAATCTGTAACTTTTAATTAATGCATTGTAAATGAAGTTGGAACAATAGCTTTAGAGCTCCGATCTATCTTTCCAACGAGATATAATACGCCTAAAACGGATAAACATACAGCAAGATATGAATGTCACAAATACTTAGCCTCTTCTCTATGATTTAGCGTTTTCAGCCAAAATAGAGCACTTTTAGCGTTAATACAGTGTATTTTAGTAATTAGGCAATCATCCCTTGATATTTTGAAACCAGCGCCTGAGAGACTGAGCCTGAATTTTTTGCGTCGAGAGAGTCTCTCTCTAAGCTTCTTCCGCTTATTCGCAAAAAACTTCATCTTCTTCACGGTTTCTTGCTTCTCCTCCAGTTTTCTCCTTCTTTGAGCTTGGACATTAGTTACTCTACACCTCCTTTGTCTTAGGTGTGTAGATTCTCTAATTTTCGAGCTCCTTTTTGGTGGTCTGGAGTGTTCTTTCCGCTGTTCTTCGTTTCGGGTTCACTATTCACGCAAAAGAGGTCAACGCCTCTCTAGGCCGCATCTCTTGGTGGATTTGTGTTTCAAGCATTGTTTCTGGTTCCCCTCAGCTTGGGGATTAACTTTCTCCAAAAAATTTCATCATCGGACCTTTCTTGGAGGAGGCCGTACTCTTCTTCTCCAACGGCTCTTTTGGGTGAACAGTTCGGATTTCACCATTTTTGCACCGAAGCTTCATGTGAGTTTTGGGAGGTGCTTCTCTTTCCCTCTCGGTCACTATGCCTAAGGGGAAGACCAAAAAGAAGGCTTCCAAACCTCCTACCAAATCCTCCACTCGGCTTAGAGCTAAGGCACAAGCTAAGGAGGTGGATGAGCTACTCTCGGATGGTGTTCAAAGTGAACAAAACTCTTCTCTCCAAGAAGATGCAACTTACGAACCTAGCAAGGAACACTCTTCTTCCTCGGCTACAATTGAGGTTGAGGTAAGCTCTCTCCTTCTTAGCTCTAATGATCCTAGTGTTGGTATTTCTTGTGAGATTGAGGAACCTCTTGTTGGGTCCAAAGATATTGATGCCTCTATTGTTCCCGAAACTGGTTGTGATGCTAATTCGAGTGTAAAAACTCGTGTTGATGCCTCTTCTTTGAGAAAAGTTGATAAAGGTGGTTGTGTTACCCCTACTTCTATGAATATTGATACCGATGAGGATACAAATGCTACTGTTTTAGGGGTCAATGTCCCTCCCTTGGACATTGAACCCTCGGCTTCCTTGAAGAGTGTTGAAAAAATACATGACACTCCTCTCAAATCTTTGGCTTTTGAATTGGCTAACAAATCTGCCCTCCCTATGGCTTTACCTATTGCTATGGACACGGACATTGCTTTAGCCTCCACCTCTAATGCCGCGGCATTACAAGGTGAAAAAGGCAAGGGCGTGTTTAATACTACTACTTCCAAGCCCCAACCTTGGGCATCTTTGTTCAAAGACAATAGGGAACCGGAAAAGGGTATGAAACTTAAGTTCATTGAACCGGTGGGAGAATTTGTGGATCTTTCAAATAGAAAGATGCTTTCTATGGTCCAAATATGGGGCTTTTGCCTTGTGGCCTATTTTGATGGGAAATTTCCCGGATTCAAGGCTATACATGACATGATGAACAAATGGAAAGTACCTTGCCAAGTTAGATCCCATGACAAAGGTTGGTTTATTTTCAAATTCCAAAGTGAGGAGGATAGGACTAAGGTCCTCTCGGATGGACCCCATACTATCCTTGGAAAGAGTTTTCCCTTGAAACCTCTCTCGGACAACTTCACTATGGATAGTGATGAGTTTCTTAAACTCCCAATTTGGGTGCAATTTCCCCACCTTCCTATGAGGCTTTGGGAAGAAGACATCATAAGTGAAATTGCCTCCCGGGTGGGAGTTCCTTTAGCCACGGATAGAGTCACCCAAGAGAGGGTTAGATCCCACTTTGCCCGTGTGCTAATTGAGATTGATGCCTCAAAGCCCCCTCCTCTTGAGCTTAAAATCAAGTTGCCCAATGGCAAATTTCACACCCAATATGTGAAGTATGAAACTTATCCCAATTTTTGCTTCCACTGCAAAACTTTTGGGCACCACGCTTTCACTTGTAAGATCTTGGCCGAGAGTGAAAAGAAAGAAAGAGAGGAAAAAGAGGCTGCCAAGGGTGGCAATACTAAGACTTTTATTCATGATACTCCTGACAATACTACCCAAAGACAAGGGAAGGAACATGTTCCTTTGGAAAACAACAAATATGTTGCTTCCAAAGCTAAAAAGAATGACCACCCCTTCTTTAGGGTGACTAGATGTAAAAGGGGACCTAACAAGGTTATTATTGAGGATGAGGAGGAGGATAAATTTGACCCCCCTCCTCAAGAGATTGATACTACAATAGACAAAACTGTCCGTGTGGTTAAAACATCACTCCTTGACACGTTTGAGGATGAGGTGGTTTTTGATTTGGATCCGGTGGATCCCCTCCAACCCATAATCAAACTCAAACACCAAGATGAGGTGGATGTTGATGTTATTAAACTTGATCACAACCTTCGAATTGTGGGGGAAAAGGTTTCCGGTGTGCAATTTACCAAAACTTGTTTGGAAGGCCTCCCCGGGGTCAAACCAAACAAATATGGTTATGTTTATTCCCCAAAATTCCTTAAGGGTGTTTATAGGCATTGCCTAAACAGCCATTTTGAGGGTGGTCAGTTACAAGGAAATGCTTGTAAGGTCAAGGACCTTAGAAATGTTCCTAAGGACTCTATACGCATTGTCCATGATATCAAAGAGGCTTTCCTTGATGATGTTGTGGTCAAAGTTGACCTAAACATTGATGATAAGCCTTGGATTCATCTCAAACACATTGAAGATGTTAAGGAGGATTTTACTAGGCTTGATAACTACTTGGAAACTACCAAGAATCACTTGACCATTGGCATCAACTTCACTAATGAATGTTTGAAAACTCTACCCGGATTGTATCCCACGGAAGAGGGATATGAAGCCTCCCCTCTCTTTTTGGAAAAGGCTTATTTCCTCTTCTTGGATAGATACCAACCAAGGGGGATTTCAAAGCCTAGGCCGAGACCTTTCATGACTAGAAAGTTTGGAGGAAGGAGGAACTTTAAATAGTTTTTATGTTTGTGTCCTCTTGGAATGTTAGAGGTCTTAATAAGACCTCAAAACAAAATTCTATTTGTTCCTTTATGAGAATGAATAAGGTCCATGTGTGTTGCTTACTTGAAACGAAGATGTCCAACCCTAATTTTGATAAGTTTATGTCTAATAGATTGCCAAGTTGGAAATCTAAGACAAACTTTGATTTAATTGAGGGTGGAAGAATTGCCCTTTTATGGGATCCTTCCTACGCCAACTTGAACATTTTGGAGGTTGATTGTCAACATATTCATTGTGAGATCTTAAATAAAGTCACCCAAAATACCTTCTTGGTGACCTTTATTTATGCTCTTTATACTGTGGTGGAAAGAAGGACCCTTTGGGAACACATTGCTAGTCTTGAACCTCATATCAATATCCCTTGGCTTGTTATGGGGGATTTCAATTGTGTGGGCAGTCCTAATGAAAGGATTGGGCCTACTCCCCCCTCGGCCTACTACATACAACACCTTATTGACTTCAAAGTCCAAGCTAACCTTGTGGACACTCCTTCCACAGGAAAATTCCTAACTTGGAATAGGGGTTCTCTTTGGGCCAAACTTGATAGAGTGCTTATGAACTCTTCTTGGTCTAATCATAATATACTTTGCAAAACTCACTTCTTTGATATGGAGGTAGACTTTGACCATTGTGCTTCGCTTGTCACTATTGGTCATAATATTCTTGATGGGTCTCGGCCCTTCAAGTTCTTCAATATGTGGCTTAACCATGAGGCTTTTAATAGCATCCTTACCAACCACTGGTTCCATGACTTGTATGGCACTCCTCAATTTAGGTTGGCACGCAAGCTTAAAAGGTTGAAAAGGCCTTTAAAGGATCTTAACTTTAATGCTTTTGGTCACATTTCTAATAAGGCTAAAGAAGCAAACAAGGAATATAAGAGAATTCATGATCTCTCGCTCCTCTCCCCTTTGGATGAGGACCTTAAGCATGACCTTGTTTTGGCCAAGAAGCATGCTCTTTATCTTAAAAAAGCCGAGGAGGATTTCTTTAGGCAAAAAGCCAAAACAAATCACTTACTCCTTGGTGACCGTGGCACTAAATACTTTCACTCCATTGTTAAGAAAAATGTGGCTAAGAACTCTATTACTTCCATCAAATTAGAGGATGGGAGGTCCACCACTTCTTTGGACCAAGTTGCATCTGAATTTGTTAGATTCTATACGAATCTCTTTGGTACTTCTAGTCCTACGATGCATATTGATCCTGACATTATTCTCTCGGGTAATTGCCTCCACATTAGCAAGGCTAATGAGCTGATTACTCCTATATCTGATTTAGAGATAAAGAATGCCCTTTTTGACATTGGAGATGATAAATCTCCGGGCCCCGATGGGTATACTTCTGCCTTTTTCAAACATAATTGGAACATTGTTGGTCATGATGTTGTGTTGGCTGTGAGAGGTTTCTTTAACTCTGGTAAGCTGCTCAAACAGCTTAACCATACTATTATTGCTCTCATTCCTAAGACTGATCATGACCCTACCGCGGCTGACTTTAGACCTATTTCCTGTACAAATGTCATTTATAAGGTGATCACTAAGATCATTGCTGCTAGGATGATCCCTTGCTTACCTGATTTAATTGACCCCTCTCAAGGGGCTTTTGTTGATGGGAGACTTATGCTTGATAATGTTTTCCTTGCACAAGAGCTTGTTAAAGGCTATACTAGAAAGCGTATGTCTCCTAGATCTATGATCAAAGTGGATCTTAGGAAAGCTTATGATACAATTTCCTGGGAATTTCTTCACAATGTCCTCTTGACCATTGGCTTCCCTAACCGTTTTGTGAACTGGATTATGGAATGTGTCTCTACACCTTCCTTCTCCATTTCTATTAATGGAGTTCTGCATGGCTATTTTAAAGGCAAGAGGGGGCTTAGGCAAGGGGATCCTATGTCCCCCCTCCTCTTTGTGTTATGTCTTGAGTACTTCTCTAGACTTCTTCACCAAAGGACCAAGGTGCCCCCTTTTAAATTCCATCCCAAGTGTGGGAAACTTAATATTTCCCATGTCTCCTATGCGGATGATCTAATGTTGTTTTCTAGGGGGGATTTTCCCTCTATTAAAGTCCTCACTGATGCTTTAGATGATTTTGGGAATGTGTCTGGCCTTAGAGTCAACTTTGACAAATCTAACATCTTTCTTGGTGGGCTGGCCGAGCATGACCTTAATCATATTTTACATATGATTGACTTCAAGGAGGGATCTTTCCCCGTTAGATACCTTGGTATCCCGCTGGCTCCTTTAAAAATTGCTGTGGCTCAGTATGCCCCTCTCTTGGACTCCATTACTAACTTTATTAATGCTTGGAACACTAAGACCCTCTCTTATGCTGGGAGAATTGAACTTATTAAGTCTGTTGTCCAAGGGGTACACTCTTTTTGGCTACAAGCACTCCCTATTCCTAAGGCGGTACTTGATAGAATCACTTCTATCTGTCGTATCTTCCTTTGGGGGTGTAAGTATGCAAGAGTTGCTTGGACGGATGTGTGCCTCCCTAAAGAGGAGGGTGGTCTTGGTATCCATGATACTCATACTTGGAACTCTGCTTTACTGGCCAAAACCCTTTGGGATATCCACACCAAAAAGGATAATCTTTGGGTGAGGTGGATACATGGCATCTACCTTAATAATAGGGGTGTTTGGGAGTTCACACCCCATAATAGGGACTCCCAACTGATCAAAAAGATTGCTTTGATTAGGAATCAGATTCTTTCACATTTTGGCAATATTGATGATGCCATTACTTTCCTTAATGGTTGCCAAACTAATGGGAAGTTGTCCTCGGCCAAGATCTATAATCTTCTTAGAATTAAAGGGGGAACTCATATGTGGATGTCTTTCATTTGGAAGAACTACATTCCCCCTAAATTCTCCTTCACGGTTTGGTTGGCTTTTAGGGATCGACTTGCTACTTTTGACAATTTGCACAGATTGGATGTCGTGAATATCTGTCCTTTTTGCAAGGGTGGTCCGGAAACGGTACCACACCTATTTTTTGCTTGTGTTTTTTCAGGAAAGGTGTGGCATATGGTGAAGAGCTGGCTGGATATCCCTAGGCAGATGGGGACTTTGCATAGCTCGCTGAAGTGGATAAAGAGGAAGAGACAAGGATCCGGCATCAAAGCAAAGGCGGCTAGGATTGCTTTTTGCTGCTCCATCTATTGGATTTGGAGGACTCGGAATGCTGCTTGTTTCGATGGCTTGGTTCCTAAAGTGGATGATGTTTTTGCTAAAATCCAGTTTGTTGTCTACAAGATCCTTTATAGCCTTTATGCTTACGAGCTTGTAACTGTTTAATGCCTTTGTGGTGTTGTTTTGACTGTACTTTTGTGCCTTTTTGTGCTGCATCTTCACTCCTCTAGGTGTTGATGTGGCGTTGGCTGTTGTGTTTTGGGCTTTGTTTTTGCCCTCGGGTTATCCTTGCCGGATAGCCTACATTTTTGTCCTGCTTGTACATTCTTCCCCCCTCTTCTCTTGGGTGATTTATCAATATACTTACAGGTTACCCAAAAAAATTGAAACCAGCGCCTGAAGACAAGTTTTAGAACTCGGTAAGATATTTCCATCGAGATATAAAACGCTTTCAACAGCACAAAATAGAGCAAGATATGATCGCGCCAAATTCTACATGAGTTCGGTGTAAAATCAGAAACATTTGTGAATATATGGTTAATCTGTAACTTTTAATTAATGCATTGTAAATGAAGTTGGAACAATAGCTTTAGAGCTCCAATATATCTTTCCAACGAGATATAATACGATCCAAACGGATAAACACACAGCAGGATATGAGTGACACAAATACATAGCCTTATCCCTATGATTTAGCGTTTTCAGCGAAAATAGAGCACTTTTAGCGTGAATACAGTGAATTTTAGTAATTAGGAAATCACCCCTTGAAATTTTGAAACCAGCGTCTGAAGACAAGTTCTAGAACTCGGTAAGATGTTTCCAACGAGATATTAAACGCTTTCAGCGGCACAAAATAGAGCAAGATATGATGGTATCAAATTCTACACGAGTTCGGAGTGAAATCAGAAACATTTGTGAATATATGGTTAACCTGTAACTTTTAATTAATTCATTGTAAATGAAGTTGGAACAATAGCTTTAGAGATCCGATCTATCTTTCCAACGAGATATAATACGCCTAAAACGGATAAACACACAGCAAGATATGAATGTCACAAATACTTAGCCTTTTCTCTATGATTTAGCGTTTTCAGCCAAAATAGAGCACGTTTAGCGTAAATACAGTGTATTTTAGTAATTAGGCAATCATACCTTGATATTTTGAAACCAGCGCCTGAAGACAAGTTTTAGAACTCGGTAAGATAGTGCCATCGAGATATTAAACGCTTTCAACGGCACAAAATAGAGCAAGATATGATCGCGTCAAATTCTACATGAGTTCGGTGTAAAATCAGAAACATTTGTGAATATATGGTTAATCTGTAACTTTTAATTAATGCATTGTAAATGAAGTTGGAACAATAGCTTTAGAGATCCGATCTATCTTTCCAACGAGATATAATACGAACCAAATGGATAAACACACAGAAAGATACGAGTGACACAAATACTTAGCCTTATCCCTATGATTTAGCGTTTTCAGCGAAAATAGAGCACTTTTAGGGAAAATACAGTGAATTTTAGTTATTAGGCAATCATCCCTTGATATTTTGAAACCAGCGCCTGAAGACAAGTTCTAGAACTCGGTAAGATCTTTCCAACGAGATATTAAACGCTTTCAGCGGCACAAAATAGAGCAAGATGTGATCGCATCAAATTCTACACGAGTTCGGAGTGAAATCAGAAACATTTGTGAATATATGGTTAATCTGTAACTTTTAATTAATGCATTGTAAATCAAGTTGAACAATAGCTTTAGATCTCCGATCTATCTTTCCAACGAGATAAAATACGCTCCAAATGGATATACACACAGCAAGATATGAGTGTAACAAATACTTAGCCTTATCTCTATGATTTAGCGTTTTAAGCGAAAATAGAGCACTTTTAGCGTAAATACAGTGTATTTCAGTAATTAGGCAATCAACCCTTGATACTTTGAAACCCGCGCCTGAAGACAAGTTTTAGAACTCGGTAAGATCTTTCCAACGAGATATTAAACGCTTTCAACGGCAAAAAATAGAGCAAGATGTGATCGCCTCACATTCTACACGAGTTCGGAGTGAAATAAGAAACATTTGTGAATATATGGTTAATATGTAACTTTTAATTAATGCATTGTAAATGAAGTTGGAACAATAGCTTTAGAGCTCCGATCTATCTTTCCAACGAGATATAATACGATCCAAATGGATAAACACACAGCAAGATATGAGTGACACAAATACTTAGCCTTATCCCTATGATTTAGCGTTTTCAGCGAAAATAGAGCACTTTTAGCGTAAATACAGTGTATTTTAGTAATTAGGCAATCATCCCTTGATATTTTGAAATCAGAGCCTGAAGACAAGTTTTAGAATTCGGTAAGATCTTTCCAACGAGATATTAAATGCTTTCAACGGCACAAAATAGAGCAAGATATGATCGCATCAAATTCTACACGAGTTCGGAGTGAAATCAGAAACATTTGTGAATATATGGTTAATCTCTAACTTTTAATAATGCATTGTAAATGAAGTTGGAACAATAGCTTTAGATCCCCGATCTATCTTTCCAACGAGATATAATACGCTCCAAACGGATAAACACACAGCAAGATATGAGTGTCACAAATACTTAGCCTTATCTCTATGATTCAGCGTTTTCAGCTAAAATAGAGCACTTTTAGCGTAAATACAGTGTATTTTAGTAATTAGGCAATCATCCCTTGATATTCTGAAACAAGAGCCTGAAGACAAGTTTTAGAACTCGGTAAGATCTTTCCAACGAGATATTAAACCCTTTCAACGGCACAATATAGAGCATGATATGATCGCATCACATTCTACACGAGTTCGGAGTGAAATCCGAAACATTTGTGAATATATGGTTAATCTGTAACTTTTAATTAATGCATTGTAAATGAAGTTGGAACAATAGCTTTAGATCTCCGATCTATCTTTCCAACGAGATATAATACGCTCCAAACGGATAAACACACAGCTAGATATGAGTGTCACAAATACTTAGCCTTATCTCTATGATTTAGCGTTTTAAGCGAAAATAGATCACTTTTAGTGTAAATACAGTGTATTTTAGTAATTAGGCTATCATTCCTTGATATTTTGAAACCAGCGTCTGAAGACAAGTTTTAGAACTCGGTAAGATGTTTCCAACGAGATATTAAACGCTTTCAACGGCACAAAATAGAGCAAGATATGATCGCATCAAATTCTACACGAGTTCGGAGTGAACTCAGAAACATTTGTGAATATATGCTTCATCTGTAACTTTTAATTAATGCATTGTAAATGAAGTTGGAACAATAGCTTTAGTGCTCCGATCTATCTTTCCAACGAGATATAATACGCTCCAAACGGATAAACACACAGAGAGATATGAGTGTAACAAATACATAGCCTTATCTCTATGATTTAGCGTTTTCTGCGAAAATAGAGCACTTTTAGCGTAAATACAGTGTATTTAAGTAATTAGGCAATCATCCCTTGATATTTTCAAACCGGAGCATGAAGACAAACTTTAGAACTCGGTAAGATCTTTGCAACGAGATATTAAACGCTTTCAACGGCACAAAATAGAGCAAGATATGATCGCATCAAACTCTACATGAATTCGGAGTGAAATCAGAAAGATTTGTGAATATATGGTTAATATGTAACTTTTAATTAATGCATTGTAAATGAAGTTGGAACAATATCTTTATAGCTCCGATCTATCATTCCAAAGAGATATAATACGCTCCAAACGGATAAACACACAGCAAGATATGAGTGTCACAAATACTTAGCCTTATCTCTATGATTTATCGTTTTCAGCGAAAATAGAGCACGTTTAGCGTAAATACAGTGTATTTTAGTAATTATGAAATCATCCCTTGATATTTTGAAACCAGCGCCTGAAGACAAGTTTTAGAACTCGGTATGATCTTTCACACGAGATATTATACGCTTTCAACAGCACAAAATAGAGCAAGATATGATCGCATCAAATTCTACACGAGTTCGGAGTAAAATCAGAAACATTTGTGAATATATGGTTAATCTGTAACTTTTAATTAATGCATTGTAAATGATGTTGGAACAAAAGCTTTAGAGCTCCGATCTATCCTTCCAACGAGATATAATACGCTCCAAACGGATAAACACACAGCAAGATATGAGTGTCACAAATACTTAACCTTATCTCTATGATTCAGCGTTTTCAGAGACAATAGATCACTTTTAGCGTAAATACAGTGTATTTTAGTAATTAGGCAAGATATGATCGCATCAAATTCTACACGAGTTCGGAGTAAAATCAGAAACATTTGTGAATATATGGTTAATCTGTAACTTTTAATTACTGCATTGTAAATGAAGTTGGAACAATAGCTTTAGAGTTCCGATGTATCTTTCCAACGAGATATAATACGCTCCAACCGAATAAACACACAGCAAGATATGAGTGTCACAAACACTTAGCCTTATCTCAATGATTTAGCGTTTTCAGCGAAAATAGAGCAGCTTTAGCGAAAATACAGTGTATTTTAGTAATTAGGCAATCATCCCTTGATATTTTGAAACCAGCGCCTGAAAACAAGTTTTAGAACTCGGTAAGATCATTCCAACGAAATATTAAACGCTTTCAACGGCACAAAATAGAGCAAGATATGATCGCATCAAATTCAACACGAGTTCGGAGTGAAATCAGAAACATTTGTGAATATATGGTTAATATGTAACTTTTAATTAATGCTTTAGAGCTCCGATCTATCTTTCCAACGAGATATAATAGTCTCCAAATGGATAAACACTGAGCAAGATATGAGTGTCACAAATACTTTGCCTTATCTCTACGATTAGGCGTTTTCAGCGAAAATAGAGCTCTTTTAGCATAAATACAATGTTTCTTTTTTTGGATTTTTTTAAAGAACGATTTTATTCATAAAAATAAAAGGTGCAGGGCAAGAAGAGAAATAAAATGAAAGATATAGAGAGTAAAAGAGAATATAAAAAACTAAAACTAGACCCAACTAAAGCTTTACAGGGAACCTTAGCGTAAATACAGTGTATTTTAGTAATTAGGCAATCATCCCTTGATGTTTTGAAACCAGCGCCTGAAGAAAAGTTTTAGAACTCGGTAAGATATTTCCAACGAGATATTAAACGCTTTCAACGTCAAAAATTAGAGCAAGATATGATCGCATCATATTCTACACGAGTTCGGAGTGAAATCAGAAACATTTGTGAATATATGGTTAATCTGTT